>VBVR01000460.1:0-49737 GCA_011638315.1 Tetramorium parvispinum | reverse complement strand
GAGGTCGATAATGTAGATCGGAATCCTAAGCTATAATGTTATAAATTATCAAATTGGCTTTACAGAATACAAAATCCTTTTGCAGGATTAAAGTACGCGCAAAAATGAATGTTGTGCCGATCTACATTATCGACCTCAGATCAGTGACTGTGTACAAACGTGGTTCGATTCGTGGTTCATGGTTCATTTCAACAATTCTAACCTTAATATTTTGTTGACATGAATACAACAGCCTCGTATAAAAGTTTTGTAGCTTTTAGGCACAAAACAACTGTCTATCCGACTTTTTTGGAATGTCTACTTTAATCCTGTGCAAAAGTTTTTTGATTCTATGAAGCTAAAAAAAAATGGCATGACGGCAAAAATTTCGAGTCACATAGGCCATCGAGTCACTCGGATTGATATGAAATCGATACTCGTGGTTCATTTTTGCGCGTACATTAATTCTGCAAAAGGATTTTGTATTCTGTAAAGTCAATTTGATAATTTATAATGTTATAGCTTAGAATTACGGCCTACTCAGTCGGTAAAATTGATGACTACAGCATCCCCTTAAGCCGCGTTGCCGCGGAGCGTCACTAAACACAACGAAAATTCAAATTTGTCCAATCACAGCGCCTGGCTCATTTCGACCCGCGTCGGCCGCGTCGCGATCGCGGCAAAAAAGTGGACGCGGCTCATCCAAAGTCAGGTGGTTGGGGTACGCGCGCACAAATAAAAGGCACGTATATAAACACTCCTAGCACTCCGTGGCGTGAATTCGAGCGAATGTGCCTTCTCTTTATGTGTGTGTATCCCCATCACCTGATTTTTGACTGAATCGCGTCTATTTTTTGGCATCAGTCTCGCTTCGATCGGGTTTCGGGTTCAATAACGGTGCGTGCGTCGCGGCGAATCGCTCCGCATTTCTTGCGATCGTTACTTCCTGAAAGTGAATTTCGCGCGCGTTGGATTATCGCGAATGTCTTTTTAAGCCAGTGCTTCATTTTGTGTCAAACGTCGCGCATTTGTTCGTTGTTATAATCGGAAACATCGCGGCATCCGTTTTTGCCCGTTTTCTACTGTCGGTGAAGAGCTACAGCAGCTTCGGATGCTACGAGTGATTTTATCGTTAGAATGCAGCGGGAGGGCGATTATCATCAGGTACGTACATATCTCGCTGTCCGAAATTGAACAAAAAAATATGTTTTTTATGTAGAATTCATTACAAATATTTCCTTAAATTCGTGTCGATGTTCATTTATTGCGAGAATGTCGGTCATATCGAGATTCTCGAATATCTCGTCCGATGGCGCTGCGATGCCATCTTGCAGTTTCGCTACATATTTCCGCAGGCATGGAGGTAGAAATATCCAAGGTCCGTAGATGAACGACGGGAGGGGAAGTAAGGTCTTCTCGTGAGACTTGAGAGCGCCATTTGGGGGCCCACTGGGAAGTATGTGTGAGTGTGTATGTACGAGAAGAGTGAGTGTACTGCAGGTAGTGTAGTGTAGTTAGTAAGTTAGGTTAAACATAGGTAAGATAGGGACGCCCGCCATTTTGGGGGGCAAATGGTAAATATGGGTGAGAAGACCTTACTTCCCCTCCCGTCGTTCATCTACGGACCTTGGGAATATCAAAAGGGAGCATAAGATACTTTTCTTGACGAGGGGGATGAAGCCGGAGACGTGGGACGAAAATTGATCCACCAAGATGGCGACCATATTGGTAGGAGAAAGATAACCTTTGAATTTTAGAGGTTATCTTTCTCCTACCAATATGATCGCCATCTTGGTGGATCAATTTTCGTCCCACGTCTCCGGCTTCATACCCCGCAGCTTACGCTCACTCCTGTTATTCTTACCTCCATGTCCACAGGGATGACTGATCCGCATGGTTATTTGGGCTTAACGAACCCACGGATCTGAGCTCGGTACACTACATAATTACACAAATTTACACGTGTTATACATACACGTTTTTGTGTGTGTATATGTATAAGATATGTATATATATTATAAGACATCTAATAAAAAATGTTTTATATACAAATATATTTATTTATATACTTATATGTATAAAATTTGTATTTATATGTATCTTTATACATTTATTTTTTTATTAATATTAAAAGATATTTTATTTAATGCTTTTATTATACATACGTTTGCTAAAACATATAATAAAAAGCTTACTAATTTTTCTAATGAAAATTCTTCTATTGGAAACATCCATTTTGAAATGGACGTGTAAATGAAAGTATAATAAACATTCGAGGAAACAAAATCATATAAGAAACTTAATTTGAGAGTAATAAAAAAGATAAGGATAATACTTGAGCCGGATAGCAAACATTAAAACTCATTTTTTTACTTATATCTCTTTATGAAATTTTGTTACATACATTCTATTTCAAACGCCCTTTCTAGACCGTAGGATGATTGTACTTTGTGGCTCATCCGACTACTATTTTTCCTATACTATACTTCAGTATGATTTTTGCCTCTATACTGTTCATTCGAATATACCGCAAGAAGGATCATTCTCCGGTCTAAACAGGGTATTACAAATGCACGTAAGTAGCATTTTTCAAATAATATAACTGCAATATTTACTGCTATAAAAAATTACAAGTAGCGTTTGAGCAATAAAAGATTTTACACTCCTCAAGTAGGAATCATTTTCCAGTCTAGACGGGGCAAAAGAACTAAACGCCACCGGCGATTGTATACATACTTACATCAAGAAAGTTATCAGTGATTTATAATTTCCAAAATTTTCTTACAAGATAAAGAGACATTATCAAATTTATGCTATTTAAAATGGATGTTTTCACAGAAAAATTTGTAATGCTTTTTATTATGTTTTATCAAACGTATGTAAAAGCATTGAATAAAATATCTTTTAATATAGAAGTCTAAATCTGGAACCCAAAAAAAATGTTGTGTAATGAAATATAATTATACTATTTCATTTCAAATAACACTTAATAATGATGTTATATCCAATTAATAAACTTGCACGAAACATACAGGAAATCTGGAATGAATATGACAAAGTTTCTAAATGCATATATCGAGATACGCAGCATGGACATTCAATAGCAAAAAGTGCAGCATAATTAAGGATTTACAACACAAAACATAAAGTTTAAATTAAGCATTTTGAACATTAATATTGATGATAAATGATTATACAAAAAATTTATATAATTTATAGTTACGAATAATAACTAACCAATAAATTGTACTTTTAGTTATATCTTGCTTGCGTATAAATTTACAAAGTTAGAACCCTACCTGTTAAAAAAAAGGGCTGCAATTAGGCATGCTGATGGGGGACAATAGATGAGCCGGACTGCGTTCCCTTAATGAGCTTGACTTCGTTAAACCTCTACTAAATTTAGCATTTTATAATTACAATTAGCAACGTGCATTTATAGATAAAAGAATATTGTACTCTTGCATTTCTTTGTGGAATGTTGCAATTTCGATAAAGCATTTTCAATATATTAATTAAAGGTAGATATGATAAGTATCTGAAATATAAAAATAATTAAAGTAGAACTAAACATAATACACAGAACAATATACAATTTAAATACATATATTATTCTTTAATAATACTATCATATAAAAGCAATCAAGTTCAGCAAAATGGAATTTCTTAATGTCTCGATGCTGATCTGACAACTACCAAGCAACATAAAAATGAGATTGGCACTAAAACTGTTAGTTACAAATGAAATAAATCATAAATGAAAGTAAACAAAGGCGAGAACGCCACAAACTACAAAAATGCTTACATAAAATGGCATATTGTGACAAAAGTAAAAATTTTATAATACCTATCATCCAATTAAGACATTACCTAGGTAATAACAATGTGATTAATAATTGTTTAATTTGTCGTTATATCTGACAATTATCTACTAAAAAAATATCTAGAAAAGTATATAAATGTACATATAAATAAAAATTTTATATATAAATAAGTAATATAAATATATAAAATGTATTTTTTTATTAGATATCTTATATATACATGTCTTATATAAATCTAACAATATATAAAATATAAGATTCTTTAGAATTTATACATTATATAGTATGTGTATTATATTTTTTAATTACACGTGTTATTTAAATTAGACTCTATATTTTCTATCAGACTTTCGTGCGAGAAAAGCTAAAAAGAAGCTAACTGAGATATAAATCTCTTGGAGCAGATGCTTTAAGAATTTTTCGGCTCAATTAATCTCTCAGTCATTCGAAGCTTATTCGTAACGGCGGAGAAGTGTATCAGACGGACATAAAGGGACTCGTGCGCGTTGGGAAAAGGGGGAGAGGGGGTGGGGATCGTCCACTTACGGGGTCTATCAAAACGCGGTTGGTAGTACGCGGGGCAATGTTGCATCCTCCGTCGGACCCCCCGTCGATCGCCGACAATGCGTCGTTCAATGGCACCTAATTCGCAACAATGGCCCCAGCAGCCATATATTAATGGTCCGTGGTCCGTACGTACTCGACGGCGAGCATTATATCGCCCTCGAGGAGCCTGCGCTGGTATTAGAGTCACGAATCCATATATATGCAACCCCGTGGTTACATTTCACGGATTTCGACAACGGTGCCGCCACGGAGCTTTCACATGCCACGAGTGTTTTGTTTGTGTGTGTGTGTGTGTGTGTGTGTGTGTGTGTGGAGTCGTCGGAAGCGCAGCATCCCGGACGCGCGCGTCTCTCCCGGCAGATGCGACTCAATTTCGTGGATGACAAATCGCGCCCGTAACGCTGTCGGGCGACGATTAAAGGGCGCGGCCCCCGGAATTTAATGACGCGTCCTGATTTCGATTAGGGCGAGAATAGACCGGTTTATGAATAATAATAACAACGTGTGTTACGCGCCACGGGAAAGAGGTGCGGATGCCCGCTGCGGGTAACACCCGTGACGGGATTCTATTAACCTATTCTCGCTGGCCGATTAATTTATCAAGCCCTAATACGGTGATGATACGGCGCGATAATGCGACATTAAAACGCAACTGCGCGCTCCATTTAATTTGTTGATAGGAGGAGAAAGTTATTATCTCGATAATGCGCACGTCTCACGATTAATGAAATAATTAAACGCGCAATCATCAAAATAATAAAATCTGTTTCTTTTTTTTAACGGAAGCTTTTCAGAGGCACGTAGAAAATATTTTGTAGAGACACGGAGCCGCGATTGCTCGATAAACAGAATTCATCGCGTTCGATTCTGAAACTAATTGAAAACTGCCCGTCGGAATGATTATGGAAACTTGGCGAAACATCACGCTGCTGCTCGCGAGAGATAGCCGAGGTTTCCGTAATTAACGAGCGGCGATTAAATGCATCTAATTCCAGGTTACAGGGCGGATCTCGCGATTTTTTCCGTACGTTCTTCCTCGGCCATGCTAATCGATATGTCGTTACGATATATTAAAATGCATTTTTCGGTCTCGCCGACAGATCGTTCAGGAGCGCCGGTAAATCTTGCGCTCGAGCGAACCGCGTTCAGTAATTATCGGTCTAATTATTAGCGTTCTAAATTATGGCGACTAGCGCGGGGCTATCATTACCGGGCCGCGATAACGAGTTTCCCGCGCAATTATGTAAAATATTCCTGTTTATTTATACAGAATGAATTACACGCCGGGTCCATTTGAAGTGGCGCGACCACTTTGCTCGCGTCGCGATTCGTCATGAGACGGCTATTAGCTCCTTACACGCGATTTATAAGAGAGCCGAGCCGATACTTCCTACTTCCAAAGCACCGTTTTCTTTACGCTATCTTAAACTAGATTGGACAATCTTATTTCAAGATTATGTTTAATCACACGATTTCTCACAACATTAATATACTTTGTAAAGACAGCGGTTCACGCAGTATACATCAAAGAAACTGGTCGAGCGCGATCAGGATATTTCAGCTAATTTATATCAATTGCTTCACGCCGATTTGTTTCCAGTTTTCATTTCGCAAGAGTTTTATACGGCGTACTTTCTGCAAATTTCAGTGGCTTAGGTGACAGGCAATTTGAGCGACAATCTCGAAAATTATGACGAATCGCTTTGTCAAACGATGCGAAATACCGTGAAATTTTTCACATAGTCACGATAAATCTACCAGACAGGCGGATCTTGCTACTTACTACCGGTTGAACCTTACTTTCGAGTTTCGTCTCAAGCGCGAACAAATTGATAAATCGTCGATTCGCCGTAACTGTCCCTCGGTTGTAATGGCGAATGCGTGTCAGCGGAATGTTTGCCTTCAATTCGGTGACATTATCGGCGTTATCGCTCGATTTATAGCCCGGTGAAGAAACGTAATGTCCTAGGAAAAAACACGCCCATTGAGCGTCACGCATGAATCCGCCGGGGGACAAGTCGCGGGGGAAGGGTGATCTTATCTGCTTCCCTATTAAGAAACATCGCGACTTTACGATCCACACCTCCCCCCCTCCTCCTCCCGCGTCCCGCGCGTCAACCGGCAGTTACAGATTGTACTCGCTGACAAAATGACGATTTACATTAATTTAGATAAGTCGATTAGGTCACCACCGGGATCTCGCTGCGCGAGATTATTGGACTCTCGATGTCTCTTATCGCCAATCATGTAGATATCCGATAATGAGAATGCCCGCCAGTATATATCCTGAAAGTCCGTGCTCGTGCAAGCGCATAATTACAGATACGTATAATTAATTGATACGTATATTTATACAGTAGATCTCATCGAATTAAAGATTTTATCTCTTTAAACGATATCTCTTTAAATTTATACGAGAATCGTTCTACGCGCGAGGGTATGAGTTTGTTTCCCAAATTGGCCGTTTTATGGTACAATAAGTTAATATCTTAGCTCATTAATTAAGTTATTAATCGCGGCTGCTGCAACGCGAAGTTTACGCTGGAAAAGATCGTAGGAAAAAGCGACGTGTAATTCGATTCTGAGACGAGGCGGGCCGCGCGTTAATGGCGCGCGGGCACCGCAGGTGATCGTTGTATGGTTTGTAGCGCGCATGCATCTCCGCGATCCGGAGAGAAATTAATGAATTTCAAATCGAAGCAGCGCGAGTGGTTAATTTTCGTGGAAGCCGCCGCGCGCGGACGAGAGACGGCTACCCGCCTGGAGAACACGCTCATTTAATGCCATCGGGTACTAATGGCGTTTCGATTGCTCGCTGCCAATGGCGTAGGGCATCGCGGGCAGGTAAACGTGCGTGACCGGCATGCAGGTGCCGCGGCATGTATATTATGCCGATTAAAATTTGCATAACTCGCATTACTCTGTAGTATGTAAATTGCGCATCGGTTGTAAAATATAAGCGGCTTCGTGAGCGCGCGAAGAGGCCAGTACACATATATTTACGGTACGGGCCTCTCAAATGAGAACGCCCGGCTAATTACTATTAAGCTGTCAACACCGCGCTTGCTTGGGTAAACAAGATATTAATTGTCTTAATTATCGAGTCGCTTTCTCAGATATTTCTGCGCGTATCCTTATAAATATCTATAATATTAGTGAAATCATGAAACGCGATCGGTAAACATTTAAAGATCATTTTTATTATGGAGATCTAAAATAATATTGCCGTATTAGAGATTGATAGTTCTTGTATTATTTTCTTATAAAAGTAGACTGATGCGTCATTTATATTATTGATCACCCCAGAAAGACTCCAAAGTGGAAGATTAGTTAAATCATCGCCGCAGTAAAAGACAGACTATTAAAATTCTGCAGACGTTTTTGAAGAAATTTTTCGTGCACACAAAGGATACACGAGCCATTTGAACATTTTAGTGAAGTTAAATGACAGAAAAATGAATACTTAGAAAACCAAAATGATGGAGCAGTCCATTCCTAGATTGAGAATATAAAGAAAGTAAGGTAGGACCTCCTGATGGTGGCTATTCAATAATAGTCTACATTTAATAGAAGTCAGTAGTTTGTAGTAGCATTGTTTGTGTCAAATATGACACCAGGACACCGGGACACTATATTCATATAATGCCACTATTTAGTATCGCTTATTTCAAAAAAGCAGGTAACTGCACCTTTTATAAACTATAATGGTAATACTTTAGAATAGAATTTGTCTGAATCGTCTAGACCTTGGCCTAGACCTTGGTCTAGACCTTAAGTCATTATTCAGAGTAACAAAAAGAGAGTTGTTGCTTGATGTTTATTAAAAAGTTACAAACAAAAAAAATTTACTAAATAAAACTGAATTTCAATTTAGCTATATTCTAAAGTTTTACACAGAAAAAAAGTAAGTGTCACATCAATGCTTATATACTCATATGAATACATTCATTGTTTCATATAATATATACGCAACAATTTGTAATCCTCTTAGAAGAATTTGAAAATCTTAAATTTCAACAATATCATAGTCGTATTTCAATACTGTAATTATTATCTCAAGAAATTATTTAATTTTATTCTAAGAAAATTATAATCTTTGATTTAAACATGTTATTTTCTATCCAACATTTTTTCTTCTTTATTCAAGAAAATTATTCTCAAATAAGGAGAATATTACTTTCTTGAGTAAACTGTATAAAGTCTTAAAATACATCTTCATTCAAGTAAATTTTCGTTTGTTTGACGCAATATAATCTCATTTTAAGATTTCCATTTTAAAACTAAAAATATTGTCAAAATAAGAATATTCTTTTTTTCTGTGTACCATTTGCATTTTTCTATTGAATATGTGACTTAGCCAACTATTACAAACTAATAATCGGCACACACCACATTACGTTTATAAATCTATGCAATTGCGTTACAATTGCGATATAACATAAACATAGCGTTTTATGTTAATGAGATTGCCAGAAATTCCTGGGAGAATGGGAATTTAATTTGATTATTGGACGACATCGGAACGCGAAGGCGGTTAGATTAGTGTCACAACTCTCACAACAGATCGTCCGGAGATATGGTAAGAACTGGCCGGATACAGGTGACAAATGTGGTATCGGAGCTTTCCTAATTTTATCGATTATCGCACACTGATCTTACGCTGTTTTCCCGAAATACTGCTATATTTCTTTTTCTTCTCTCCAACGGGAATCAGAAAGAAAAAATATCAGACGAAAAGGCACCTAACTGACTAAAACGACGCACGAAGGGGATAACGGTACCTGCGTGAAAGACGACAGATTTACGATCAGCTACCGTGATCTCTTAAAAACGATCAACAATCATGAATATAGTTTGAAAGAGATTTTATTCTACTATGACCTTTTGAAGATCTAGAGAGAAATAACTGTAATAAAGCTGTATATCTGATTCTCTCTCTCTCTCTCTCTCTCTCTCTTTCTTTCTCTTTTCACAAAAATGTGCCCAATTTTGAATGGCGTCTTTATTTGTTTGAAGGGTCTCGTCACAGCAACCCTCAACATACCTGCGCGTTGCATCAAAGATTCGAATCTCGCGTACAATTTTGAATACTCTTATATCAATGTATCTTATTTTTTTTTAAAGCTGTAATATCTATTACGAGATCTTCGCTCGTCGTCATTAACTTGTTTCTCAATTCTTGACGGATACAAACCACGCAACACTCATATAAATTGAGCCGCGGAGATCGCGAACCGTTTAATCCAACAAAACGAACCCACTTTATTCCGTCGAGCGCCTCGCAAAAAACTGTTGCAAGATGGATATTGCTGCCAACTGTATGTATTGGCGGCGGTGTACAACATGATTACCGATTAGTCATACTTTATCAATAACGCCATGGAGATCTCACTCTACCTCGATCGTTCGTAGTTCCAGCCGTCAATGGAGGATTGAGTAACCGTGATCTGCGTCGGCTTAATTCAAATTGTATCCGCGTAAAATCTTCACGCTCTTCGAAAGTATTGATGCCATATACGGCGGTGACAGCCTGGCAGTCGCGATTATGCGATCGTCGTATTTATCGATTACAGATGATCAATAATACTCGAAAACTTGATGTAAAAAAAGGTAGATGTTACAAATATTAAAGAAATTAATTTTCCATGAATAAGATCTTGTAAAATATTAATTAAAATTAATAAACATAATATTATTTATATATGTAAAATTATATAAAAAACTTTTACTTGTAATATATGTATAAACATACATATATACGTAGATATACATACAAGATATTTTTTTCAATACAGATTCTATTTTCAGGTAAATAAAATAATTTTAATATCATTGATATTATCATAGATATTATAAATGTTATTTAGTAGACTTCTATTTTTAACTTTTTATATTAATTGAATCATAATTATATGAAAATAGCTAAATGCTGTATCTTTCCTTTTCAACTGGTAACGGTATTGAGAAACAGTGAATCGAGAGAGAGAGAGAGAGAGATTCAGCTGAAAGATTATCGAGGTCCAAGCCAACATACTCGCTTTTCCGTCCGTATTCTGCCATTTTTTTCTTGGCATTTTCCTCTCGCTTTCATTCCACCGAAAGACACCTGCGGTTAACCCCGCAACTCGGGAAACCGTTATGGTCATCGGACAGAGATTCCACCTAATAAAGACATAATTCTACGAGATAGGATCTACCTCGGTTGTGCTCGCGCGCGGTACCACCATCTTTACGAGCGACTACCTCCCCGTCTAATTCGAAAACAGATCGAATGTCGACCTCGGCCGGCCAGCTCCACGCGCAGATTCACGATCTTTCCCGGAAAAAAGGACGCCCCACGCGATTTATGACCTCGTTAAGTTTCTAGGACTATACAGGCTTATATTAACGACGCATCGCAGATGCATTAACCATGATTGTTGGACGATCTATACGCACGGGACTGAATAAGGGACTTAATCCTAGATCTATTTCCTTGAACTGGCATTCTCTAAATTTTTCCTGTTTATTACGAATTTTGAAACACCTTAGCTTATCGAAGACGAAGATGATAAAATCTAAGGAAATACCGTGTTACGTCGTACTATCACTGCTAATTAATTTCTAAATCACTTTTATCAAAAATCTTCTCAGAAGAACAACCATTACATTTAATTAGTCTCCACGTAAAAATACTAGACTTTTCGTAAAAAATTCGTAAAAAAATTCTGCTACAATTACTACGCATCTTCACGCAGTTTCTCCACTGTTGCGTTTAACTTTCCCTCGTGGAATATCGCTGAGCATATTCCACGTGTGAATCGGCCTGAAAACGCACGGGGGACAAAACAAGTTGTTCTCCACCGCCGACCGATCGTCCGTAAAATGGCCGGCCATTCGGCGCGATAACAACAACTTGATGAAACGATTAAAACCGTAACGAGCCTCCTCCTCCCACAGCCACGGTCGGTGATTGCTGTTGTTACAATCCGCGCTTCCAGCGTGGAAATTTTCCCAATTCGCATGTATGAGCGGCCGCGTTCCCGCGGGAGCGCTCGGTCAACGTGCTGTCGGGACATCCCCCGCGGGATATACCCCTGATAAATCCGTCCAGCCGGCGTTAACCGCGTTTTTTCGTCCTTTTATACAACGGTGATTCGACAACAGTTGTTGCCGAATTGTATAAAAAATTTAAACTTTATTTATAAGAAATATTAGATCGCTCGACGCGAATTTATTACAAATGTATTCCAAAATCTTGAAAAGTTCGAGAAAGAAACAGATTAAAGCGATGATTCGTACTGGCTGTAAATAGAAATTAAAAATTATAATTAGTAAAACTTTTCTTACAAATTATGAATTTAATTTATTTCCACTTCAAATAATTAACTTTTAAATTAAATTATTAATTATTTTTTTTCTCTTCCTTTTCTTCCCCTTCTCTGATTACAAATTTCTACATATATGTATAATCACAACATCATATTATTTATTTTAAATACATCTAAAGGTCATCTGACACCTAAAAAAACTATTACTCTGAAATAGCGCCTCAAAATAAAATAAAATCAAATAAATCTTTCTCTGATTGCGAATGTCTACATATATGTATGTATAATCACAATATTATATTACTTATTTTAAATATATCGAGAAGTCATCTGATAACTATTGACTATAACTCTGAAATAGCGTCCCAAAATAAATCAGGCATATCTACGGCCGAGCGGTTTCGAAATTAGCGTGATGCCGTCCGAGGGACCAACTGGAAGTCGTAATTCCGTCATTCTCCAATATCGTTGCCGACTACTAAGTGTCGAAATCACTCAGTGGGCGGGAAAGAACGTTTTGACGATCGTCGCGGCGGCTTTTCCACGATAATCTCAGCTTCCCCGGACGTGCAGCTATACGCCGGGCGAATTATCCCCGGGGATGAGACGCGAGGGAGGATGCCCGCGATAAATAAACTCTAACCCCATTCAAGTAAGTGGTTATGTTTTTAACACGCGCTTGTGACTAACAGTTCGTCCCCATTTCTCCGCAACCACCCTACTCTATCCGCGCTCTAACGTCGTGGTATACAACGATCTACCGCAGAAACGCACTTCGTCCACCATCGTCGTATCCATAAGCGCGTATGGTTGCCAGTGGCGTAACGGCGCGGGGCAAAATCCATTTCCCTTTTCTCATATACAAATATAGTCATCTAAAAGCTGATTGTCTCGATCTTAAGATTGAATCTTAATCGAAAGATTATAAAAACTATTTTTTATCAATGACTCTTCATTGTCTTTAAATGTTTAAAAAACGACGGAGAATAAGGGCCTCTCACAAAATTCTCGATCATAATTACAACGCGCGTATGGCGAACTCTGAAAAAATACATAATTGATCTTTCTTTCGAAAAAAATTCAATGAGAAATACATGATTACACACATGTTGCGTAAATACGCACTCGCCAAACACAATACTCCATAAATGTTTCTTCGTAAAAAGAGAAACTCTTATCAACGTTCGATGAAGTCGCTCGCCGCGCAGCGGCGCACCACTTCAATTTGCCCGCGTGCAAATACAGATATTCGTGGCGTAAAATCTTTACGGTAGGACCAATTATGTTCTCATTGCTCATTTCGTGTTAACCATCATCGACAGAGCCGATCCTCGCGTAAAAGCTCGCTCGAGCTACGCTGTTGCCGGTACGCGCGCACACGAGCGTACGACTTTTACACGTGCAAGTCGGCGCGAGGGGTAAGCGCAGCGGTAGGAGACAGAGCGAATCGGGGTGCAGAACGCAGGGGAGAAAGACGGAGAAAGAGAGCGGGGTTGGGGGGAGGGGAGGATAGCGAGGAGAGGATAGCGGAGGCTTCTCTCGTCGAGATGGGAGATGCGCCGACATAACCGATAAATAACAACGGCAACGAGCCTGTCAGACCCTTGTTAAAGCATCGTGCACACGCTCACGCGGACCAGCACGCATGCATTCACGCATTAGAATGCGTTTTAACACATTCTCGATCTCTCTCGCTTACGCCCTGGTGGCGAGAGTGCCGTATAAATGTTTTTGGGCCTCCGGGGCCCCGGTGCGCGCCGGTGACGAATATTGCCGGGGTCTCTTCCAACTGTGAGAAAGGCATACGGTAATTAATATCATTTCTCCACGAGGAAGAGAGAGAGAGAGAGAGAGAGAGAGAGAGAGAGAGAGAGAGAAAATCATGATTCCCTATGGACGATTATTGTTACTTTGTTACTCGAAGTTCTCAGAAACGAACGCCGCGCACAATGTATCTCGTGCGTGCGTCGCATCCATCGTCGCGGATCCTGTTACGCGGAGAGGCATCCGCGAATTTTACAGCGCCGATCGACCCCTCCGACGAGGCGTGCGTGCAAGTTGCATGCGCACCATTGTCCGTCATTATGTTCGCGTGCCGCTTGCTGTACGTGCGATTAATGAATCACGCCTTTGTTGTCTAACAATGAATGTGCCCGTTGTTTCAGGATCTTCAGGTCGTCCAACACGGGGCATCGGAGGAGGAGGAAGAGGAGGTGGAGACTGCGGTTAAAGGTAGGAATTATTGCGATTATTACGGCACGTTGAAGTAGGAAACTGCGCAAACAATCTTGCTCGCGGTGACGTTGCTCGTCCTTTTGCGAGCGATGCTCGGGAAAGGCATACCATCGTGCACAATATTTTTGTCGCGATTTTATATTCGAGGGAGAGAGCGAATCCCGGGTTTAATTTTAATCATTGTTAATTCTGAGACCGGAGTCTTAGAGTCCACTTAATTTTAATAACGAGTCGCTCCTCGGAGGTCGAGATCTCCTCTCTTTCACTTTGACGAAAATATACCGATGATTGCACCCGACCACGCCCACGTCTCTTCGATGGTCAAGAAGGCCGTTGAGAAAATTCGCGCGCTGCACGCGCCATCGTTTTATCCGCTCAACTTAACACGCCGGTCGGTTACGCCTGAGTTACGAGCTCCACGTCCCCCCCGGTCCGCGCCCCGTCGCGCCTTAAGTACACGTTTTATGAACTGTACTTTATGAATTTGTCGAAGTGCCTGCTTACGATAGTTTCGTTAGCACGCCCCGAGCAGTTTCTCGACGGGGAGCGAGAGGGGTGGCGAGAAAGAGCGAGCGAGCGAGAAAGCGAGAGCGGGGCAACTTCCAACTTCTCCGCGCGCTCGCAGCATCCTCCGCACACCCGAACACCCGGACGAGGAGTGGCTTTCGTATCTCGCTCCGAGCTCGCAATATTATCTGACGGTAATACACATAAGAAATTGACGGCGGGGATTTGTCGCGCGCCTCAACGACCGTAAGATTTATATTAATTGCATCGCGCGTTCATAAGTCGTATTTATTTTTTATGCGCGTTATTAGAATACGATTAAGTTCTGAGTAATGTAGATCATAAAACAATGTCATTTATGGCAAAATATGAATTGTTTTTTATATTCTTGTAGGCATAATATTCTTTATTGTAGCAGAAATAATTCTTATCTATCGAGTTTCTTTATCCATTTTTTTTTCACGTATAAAGTATTGATTGAAATCGTACATACATATTTAAATAATGACTAAAATGGTTGTATTGTTAATAATATCTTGTCTACCCAATGATTTTTAATATAATAATTAAGAGAAAAGAAGAGCAATAACTTTTCGTGAAAACAAAGTAGTTTTCTCTGGCCTTCTGAAGGTCAGAGAAAATAGAAAGAAAGACGCCAGAGAACATATCACCGATGAAATGAGATTTATATTTTCGAAAAATCTGGCGAGAATCTGCTTCGAGTTAGTGACAGCACGTGCTGCCGTGCCGTCGAAGTCGATTTTCTCTCGTTCGGAGTAAACGAAGACAAAATAGGAACACTAATTATATTCTCGCTCCTTGAATGATGAATCACTCGCTCGAATCTTACTTAGTACTAGAGGCGAGTTAAGAAAAGATAATAAAGATAGTTAATTGCGCGGTTTATAAATTATTACATGTACTTTTAATCACCGCGTCGGCTCCAACGTTATGTAACAGCAAAATGGTTTTACCGCAACACAAATACATTGATGTAGCAACTTGTAGTAATTACGTTGTCGGTTGTACAGTTGGTAGTCGCGCAGACTGCTGTCTGCCACCAGTTATATTTTCTTTCTTCATTGCCTTGAGCATTATCTCCGAAAGTTGGCACCTGGCTCGGATATAAACTGCTGTATCGCTTTCACGAGGATTCAGAGACGGAGCCGCCAACCCCCGTTACAATAATATTTTCCCAACACCAAGACGTTGTTTACAGTGTAAACGCGGTACCCGCTGGATTATCCACTCGTCCCTTGCCGCCTTTCACGTCCATTTATCGCGGGAAAATCGCCACTGTATCCCCGAGAATTATTGCAAATTGTTATATACAGCTAGATGAAACTGTGTGAAAAATACGTATGGAAAATCGTGAGAAAGATTTGGAAAAATTAGAAAATTAGTAACAACAATTTTTACAAAAATCACAGATGTTTATATAAAGCCGCACATAATTTATAAATCATTAATGGAGTATAATTTGACTTGATTATGGACTAAATTTTAAGTCTTCAATCTTTTTATGTAATTTGTAGAAAGAGAACAAATCTACTTTTATTATTACTAGTTATAACTGGATCTATTTACAGCTTCTGATAACGCTCCGCGATTAGGCTAAAAACCGAAAGCTAAAATTCGAACCGCGGTCGTTTCTAAATATATCTCAGCACATAAATCTCGATCGGTAGTTGCGATAAATCAGTTGAGTCGAGAAGTGCGCAAGCCTAATTAAAGAAACACCACGTTCATTTTCCTTCATTTCATAGGAAATTTCCACAATCATCCATCTCATTCGTCACCCTCTTTCGCTGACATAAAAATCACGGCAAATAGGGTGTATCCGCGCAGCTCGCTACCCCGATAAAAAAGAATCTGTGTTTGTGCGTGGGCGAGGAAGACGTGAGATCAATTCCGGACAATATGTAGAACGATTTCTCTCGGCTTCTGAAAATCCGTCGTCTGGAGGGCGAATAACTGGAAAGCGGAGAGCGAACGATGTCCTCTCCCTTTCCATCCCCGGCCAGGTCTCGCATTCTTTATCCCAACGGCGATTTATTCTCTGTCATTTTTCCGGGGGTAGAAGGAGTTGAGGGGTGGCGAACGGAAGCGCGGGATGAGCACGGAGGAGGGCTCGGGAGTATATCTTCCACTGCGAAAGAAGATTTTATTGGCCTTTTTATGGGACGAATAAACGGCCCCGTTACGCGGATTTACATACCGCTTGTTTCGTGATTCACCGACTTCCATTTGCTCGCCACCAGCCTCCTCTTTCTCCCCTTCTCTCTCTCTCTCTCTCTCTCTCCTTCTTCTTCTTCAGTCTTGTCCCCCTTCCTCTTTGGCTCGTAGCTTCCTAGCGGAGAAATAGCAGTTGCTACCTCTCAGAAGACGGATTCTCGCCTCCGTACGATCGAACGGCGAATGCCGCATCGCGTTCGTGCTTTAGGAAATATCTACATTTGCGCTACCGTTCCTCTCGCCAGCAGAGGAAAATGCCTTGTTACTTCGGGACCATTTCATTCGATCTTGTCTTTACGAGCGACGATAAAAGATATACATTTTTGTCTTATTGTGCGTTCTAACAATTTTTTTTACATTGGATTATAACCGTTAGTAAAATTTATCGTTTCTCTAAGTTCATATAACATATCTTTAACCTCAGTTATGAGTGACATATAAGAGCTAAGTGTTATTGGCGATATGTCCACTGCTATATCAAATAATTTATTAATCTCTTCATTAGCGGCGTTCATTAGTACATTACAAGCAGCCGTTTGACTTGTCTGATATTTTTTTTTAAACCTACTACGCTGCCTTCAGCGACACTAATTAGATGAAAGGCAATGGGTCCTCATTGATAAATTATAAGAGAAAAATATAAAATCACATATCAGTGACCAAAGAAAAAAAACGGAGATTGATGTTTTTATCGTTGCTCCTCCGAAACAAACTGCTGTAATTATGACGAAATGTTGCCGAATAATTTATTGGATTATCTCCCGTTTCGGTTAATGACGCGCGCCTCGATCTCTCTTTAATTAATTTATTAAACAATTCTCGTCCAAATTACTCGATTAGCGCCTAATGACGTCGCAACGTGAAGGGAGCTTTACATCAGCCGACCATTTCCCCTCGCTCATCCTTATAAGATAGACACTTCTTTTTCTTTCCGCTTCGCAATTTTATTGCCAAAAACATAAACATACGAGATAGTTTCATCATCGTAGAAGTATTTATAGGAATCGTGAAAGTTGCATCAGCCGTGCGGTACTGAAATTGCTGAATCACGTCGACTTTATCGAAGTCGAATTAATGACGCCTTCGAAGATGTATACGACCAGCAATGAGATAAGCCGAGGCAATCTTGTTATCCGTCTCGGTAGCAGAAGGGTTAATTTAAAGGAACAAAGTTGCAATAACCAGGACGGAAATTCGCGCCGCGTTCCTTTCGCGCCCGCGAATAGTTCCCTCCCGCATATTGTGCGATCGACTTTTCGCACGACCTTTTCTATTACATAATGAAGCAATTTAACGCGCTGAAAAAAAAATCCCACGGCGACCACATCCACGGACGGACGCCGCCATCGAGCGACGGTAGATAATTGCGAGCTTGTAACGACGCGCGCACGGCAATTCCGTAACGTTACAACACCCCTCACCTGTACTTAACGTCACTAAACCGAAGGAGCGAGGTAATCGCGCCCGCTTCGGTAATTGTATGAGCGGCCAATTACAACATAACGGATCCCCGGGTCCGCGAATGCGAAGCCCGCTATAAATCCAGTTCGGTAAAACGCACTCGTTTCCTCGGCCATATGTGTAGAGCGGCAAGTGAGTTAAGCGGCCGATTCGAAATAATCGTAAAGTCGGCCGCACCTTATGAGCACGTTTGTCCTGCTTGTAATTTGTAAGACTACCTCCATGATCCGGACGTTAAATCTTAGCGTAATTTAATTCCACCGCGAAAGCCGATCGTACATAAATCGCGCTGCGCCCGAATTACATTTTTATACTCTCGGAATTTATGTAATTTAATCGATGTACCTTACATTAAAGCGTATTTATTTCGTCGTCATATTACGACGGGTCGATCCCTCGATTGGCGTGTGCAATTAATTAAACGGCATTACTGCTGGATCTGCGCGCGAGGAAACGCACGAGCGCAATTTAATCGCACGTAGCCGACCGTCGAATTACGTGGATGCGTTCTCTGAGCAACGGTAACGAGGTCTATAACGTCTATAACGTTATATACGTGCACCGAGCCGACGCGACGCGGCCGTGCATCGCCGCACAAAGAGGCCCGTCATTGGCGAGGGGTGTCACGTGTCATTTGATTTCAATTCGCAGCTCCATCATCCCCATCGACCGACACAATAATCCCTATTAAACAAATAGTCCCGATCCGCCACCGGGATCACCGTGCGTGACACACGTACACGTACGCGTGGTTACGCGCATATGCACGTAAGACGGCGACACGCCTCGTGTTTGTGGTGCGCACACACAGTGCGTGTATCTGTCCTGCTGTGTGTAACCCTCCGCGAGACGCGCATCCACCCCAATCGGTATCCAGAACGCAACCAGCCCTGCCATAATGCAATTTGAGTTAACTGCAGAGGGAGGCCGGAGAAGGGAGGGGGGAGGGGATCGAATGAGATCGTTGCACAGCCGCGCATCATCCTATAAACTGTAAGCACACAATACGTAATGTACTACGTGCGGCGGGACTCGATCGCTGTCCTTGCGGACGTGGGGGCGAGCTCGGTCGTGTTGTTCTTGCCACCCCGTCGCTTACCCGGGGCTCCCGCGAGGCACGTGCGTGCGCGTAGGCGCGTGTGCGTGAACGATCGCTGCGAGATGCGGAGGCAGCTACATTTTTCGACACTCTTGGAGAGCGCTCCGCGCTTTCTCGTTTCCATAAATGCATGCACCGTGAAGAAATTTCTCTTAATCGTAGCCTCTCGATACTTTTACCGATACAGCAGAGCTATCTTCTACAAGAGCAATATAAACAGAATTACATGTACTAGCGCGCATACATTTCTTGACAATAATTTCCGCGCCGCGAAGATCTAACGATCATACTCCCGAGACGATCGTATCCATTAGCCAGATACGATCATCGCGCAAAATTACGGCAAAGGAAGAGGGGGGGGGGGGGCAGCTTTGCCATCTTGCGATCAACAACATTTGATTAGTCACGTAAAAACGCACTTAGCTATACAAACGTCACGCAAACGAAGCGGCGAGCCGATACTTAGTAACGATTAGGGGCAAAACAGGTAAAGAGTTACAATTCAAGGTTAATTGTCAGCATCCGAACATTTATCCGCGGCACACATCCGCGGAAAGAGTGTGGTAATTGCGCCATCCCGGCGATTATTACGATTTCTCGCGTACCTTGTCATGGCATGGCACAGATGCTCGTTAAGAGCTCGTAACTCTAATCGATTGCTCCTTCGACTGACAACTCGATCGTCGCTCGCCTTTCAGTTTCTCCGTCCTTATTTCCTCGCCGTGCCGCGAAGAGGAGAGACGCGGCTACCGCAACACCTTCGGCGACGCCATCGAATGATTCCCGATCAACACGATAACCGTCCACCACGTCCGTCCGCGACGTCAAAGTAGTTGCGGAATCACGAATATATTACGAATGCAAAATTTCTTTATGGACGTTGGCCTAGATCAATATTTGTATCCAACTCGTGTCTTCCACTCTACATTTTTTCCCCTTGATAAATAATCCTCTTCCGGGTGAAATAAAGCGAGCGCGAGAATCGACAATCTGTAAAACACGCCCCGAGATTTCCGCTTTATTGCTCTTAATCTGTATTTAATTCCTGTGGATATTATTCCGCACGCATCTTTCGCGCGCTCGTCCCCGCGGGCAACAATAAATATCTCGGTCGACGTGCACTCGCGATTATTGCTTATTGCATGCGTTCGCGTGCACGTAAATAGTCGCTCTTATAAGCTACAATTACGTGGTCGCTGCTCTAAAAAGCTTTTTATCGAAGCGCACACGCGGTCCGCGCACAATGCCCGATAAATCTCTCAACAACCGCGCGTCAATATTATCTATAATATAATTACATATATCATATCGACGGGCACACGTATAGCCGCGCCGTTGCGGCTTCGAATCACGTGCGAATCTACGCGCATTGTTCGTCTGTGTTCGCCCATAACGATGCAGCTGCGATAACGAACATCTTCTCAAAACTGGAATGGAAGACGAGAAATTTTAATTGAGGCTGAACTTGTCGAAACTATATAAAAGATATAATATAATTGACAATAAAATCTATTTATTAAACATAATATCTTAATAATGAAAATGATTGGCGAAATGAATGGGAATTGCCGTTTTAATATAACTTAGGATGACACGAATTTTCTGTTATCTATCTAATATCTTTTGAGTTTAATTAGCTACTCAAATCAATAAACGTTTTGTTTACTCTCTTTTCTCTTATTTTCTTTTGCACAATTTTTCCGATAATACAAATTGTACAAAATCATCGTTTTCGTTACTTCCCGGACGTATTATCTTAAACTCGCATCCTCCACCGCTTTCGTATCACCTCGGGCAATAATAAATATCTCGCCCGAGACGCGAGACACACGATTATTGCTTATTGCTCGTGCGCATACGTGCGTACGCGTGTACGCATATAAATAATACGCGCTCGTTGGTTGCGCCGGGATATCTTGACTCACCCTCTTTCTCTCTTTCTCTCTCTCTCTCTCTCTCTCTCTCTTCCTTTTTCTCTTTCTTCCTTTCCTTTTCTCGCATTCTACAATGTGCAAACTACCTCACTTGCCCGATATTAATCCGAAAAATTGAGAACGCCGTACGGTTTTTATTCTTTTAATTAATGTTCACGGCCGCGGCGGTGCATCGATTTAATGGGAACTCGAGCATCAGCCGCGGACTTTTATGTCCTGGTATAAATCGCTCCCTGGGGCACTATGCAACGCCTGCTCACCTCCGTTCCGCTCCTCTTAATACGCGATTTTGCGTCTAATATCGATTAGCGAACAGAAAGATCGTAGCGCGGCTATCTACGCGCCAGTGTGCGCTGTAAAGTGCGTGCTTAATCCTTTAATCGGTACATTAAATCACGATTTCCCGTATCAAGTATCAATATTCTTGAACAAAATTACGAGCTAATAACATAGTGATATGATGAACGATAGTATACTTGGAAACATGGTGAAACGATAACGTATTCTTAAAATAGGCATAATGCCAAAATAAAACTGATGTAATGCTAAAAGCAACGTAAAAAAAATAGGCATAAAATGCTACTATTATGAATGGAGTCAACAGAATTATGGAGATGTTACGAAGAAAAAGAATTATTTAGTTTATTTTCATGAACTCTGCTGGTAAATCGATATTCATTTTAGAGTAATCTCGAGCACAACTAAGACTTATCACGGTCTCGTTCGGTTCGTTTTAACGACCTGAAAATCCTTACGCCGCGCTGTGCAAACAAACCATCTCGGTACGCGCGTTAGTGGAGCGCGCTCGGATGGCGAGAGGAGAGAAGGGGAAACGTCTTTTGCGGAGCAGAGATGCGAGGAAGGGCGGGAGGAAGAAGGAAGGGAAAAAGATGCGAGAGGCAAGAGGGTGCAAAGGGGAGAAGGAACGCGTACACGTGCGCGACCGCCTCGACTTTCCGGCCAATTTGAGTCGATAAAACCGAAGGCTGCTGCCGGCCTTTGCTCTTCGACTCGTTCGCTACTATAACTGGGGGGGCCCACCTCGCGTTCTCCCCCTCAATAGGCCTCGCCGCACTTGGCGGGAGCCGCGGCAGCAAACCGGCAATTTTCACCTTGCATCGGCAGTCTCGTCATAGCGGGCCGCAACCATCATATCCTCCCTCTTCCCCCTCGCCGTCACGGTAGAAACGATCCTGAGCTAACCCGCGCGTGATTGCTCGGCCGCGCAACTACTGTTTGTTTAGCGCGCCAATCCGCCCAGCGAAACTACCGAGGCTTTTCGCAATTTCCTCCGCGCTGCCGCTGCTATAGCGGCTCCGTGGCGCGCGAAAAATGCGCTCCTGACTGCACTCATCTTCGCTGCGTCTTTCTCTTCGTCTTCTCAACGCACCTCGTTTAGTTGCAAGAACATTGTCGAGACTTGACAGGCACATAGGAACAGAGTGCAGTAAAGTGAAGAAAAAATAATAAATACTACGTAAATACTACGTTGGAAAAAAGTATTGTTAAAATCATATGTATAGTTTATATTTTTATTTTATTTGAGAAATATTGGAACTGTTATTCTTACTCTTTATCAAAATTTTTATTTACACTGAGAGAAAAATATATAGTTACTTTTGGCCTCAACCATAATTTTATAATATTTCCAACACGAAATCTGATTAATTTAACTATATGCATCATTATGTTAACCATAATTGTCGTTAGAAATAATATAAAATTATGGTTGAGGCCAAATGTAACTTTTTCTCTCAGTGTACAACATTGATGAATATTATTTTATGATATTTACTTAAACGTGCCAAAAATGCGCATTACTTTAAAATGTCACAGGGAAATATTAAAGCAATCTGAGCAATGACAATTTTAAATTAGAGTGTAAAGACGATTAGTTACGTAATCAATATTGCGTGTTCTCGTCATTTCTGCTCCTCTAGCCGAAACGTACACGGTCTCTGGGAGTTGCCAGGATCGCGAAGAACGAGCATCAAGATTGCGTGCAATTCAGCATGATTTTACTGCTCGTTCTACCAGCAACTCGAATACCGAAATCAAAGGAGCGCGGCTCTGATGGCTTCCGGTAGTCAAGAGAAGGGCAAGTTAGGATAGGCGAGTTTTCTCCACGTGTCTGGGCGGAATGGGCGGAAATTTGCGCGCAGTCGAATAGCCACGATCCCGCGATGAGAATCACCGGTACTGAGCACTCCCGCGATCCACGCGATCCTACGTAGCAACGCGAACGATGTAGCGGTGTGCTAAGCGAGTTTGCGGAAGGAGAGGAGGATGCTAAAAGGGGATGCCTGATCGATCGCAATCCTTTATCTTCTTTAAGGAATTCGTTTGAGATACCGCCCGAGAAATATTAAATATTCATGTATTTTGGGCGAGGCATGACTCATCTTGCCTTTCATAGATGTTCGTTGCTCGTTCGACCTTGCCGACTTCTAGGAACAGGAGACCCGGTCTGGAAAGTGAGACCTGCCGTTCCCCGTTCCCGAAGGTGAGACCACACCGGCGCACTCATCGGCCAGTTACGCGAACCTTGATGACCTTACGGGATCGCGTCCTGGCCGATATATGGTGCACGGTGAGCACTGCGTAGTCGTGTTTATAACGAGGTTTGCTCTGTCTCCCTTTCTCTCTTTCTGACCTAACATCCCTCTCCACCCTTTTTCTCTCTTTCTCTCTCTCTCCTTCTCGGCGGAAAGCTAGCCACCTGGCCGGGCCACGGAATTAATCGACTGTGCTCTACAAATTGATTTCGAGCAAAAAGTAAGCGCTCTCTCGCTCGCCAGCCAAGAAGGGGGTGAGCGAGACCCGTCCCCCGGTCCGACGCACAGGCCGCGTCTTTAAAAAGCTCTCCTCGACGCTTTAAGCGGCCGGAATGGAGCGGCTAC
Organism: Tetramorium parvispinum; assembly: GCA_011638315.1. NCBI lineage: Eukaryota > Metazoa > Arthropoda > Insecta > Hymenoptera > Formicidae > Tetramorium > Tetramorium parvispinum. The sequence goes on along the minus strand of VBVR01000460.1, from coordinate 25,686 downwards.
CGGATGCGTAACCACCTCCCTCGGCGCGCGAGAGACCAGCTTCGCCTCCATTCATGCGACGGACGGCCGTAATTCTGCCTGTTGTCGATCGCCGGGACACGCTCCCTCGTCACGCTTCTCCTTCTTGCGGCCGATTCACTCACGGAACGAGATTGGCACGACCGGCGCGGGCGCAATTATATGGAAATTATATTCGTTTTTATTATCGAACGCCCGATATTGTGCGCCGTCGCGTGATTGACAGACTGTTTGAGGATACGGCGGCTCGCAGGCGCTCATCTTCCCTTTTATCCCTGTTTTTTGTAAGAGGAATCTCCTTATTCCATAATACCGAGTATTTTAATGTAAGCGTCTCGTTAATTATATGCTTTATTATAAGCAATCAATGGTCGGCAGAGATTTATATCGGTTAGGATAATGATAATTTATTAATTAATTTATCTTAAAAGTAGATTGCCGACTTTTTATTCTAATCTTAGGAGAAGAGTATCGTAGTAAAATATGTAGAATAAAATCTACCGGAGAGCTTGATTTCTTTGAAAATCGTTTTTTAATTCTCACTCAATTTCAAATTTTTACTTTTTCATCTTTCATGATTACTTTTGCGATTACTCACATTCGTGACAGGCATCTGTCTTTCAGATATGAGTGTAAAGTGAAAAGTAAAATTTCTCTCATTGAAACACATGCAAGCAACTCTGTCAGGGCACAATGAATTCTCCTTCTCTCTTCTTTCTCCTTTCTTTTCTTTTTCTCGGTCCTCTCTTTCATGTTACTTTACCGTGATTTATTAGCTCCACGCCCGCCGCGGAATTGGACAGAATTATAATTGGTTCGCGTAATTTATTAATGAATTTACAACACTCGCACCGCGCCGCTTCGAGTCACGTCCGATCATTGGACGCGGATGCAATTGATCCTAAATCATATTCAGTCCGATGCAACTTTCTTCTACACGCTCCTTTCAATTGCGACACAACCTACCTTGAATGCTCTCAACCTAAAAGCGACATGTTGGTAATACATAATAAAATATATGGAAGAATATATAATTAATCGTATAATATAATAATTAATCGATAGTCTGTAATAGATTTTCTCTTTTCGGTTGCATTGAGATGATTATCTATTACGGTAAGCTTATTTTCGAATTAACTTATACAAATAATTTGATGATGCATTTAACAACATTTTTTTTACATAGTACATTTATAATATAACCGCTTGTACATTTTAATGTGTTTTAAAATGTATATTTTAAAATATATGATTTTAGTTATAATCCGAGAAAATATCTTTTCCCAATTAAATTTTAGCGTAACTGTTTTCTAAAAGCTTTCCATACTTTTCGGAGAATCACGAATATTCTGAGATATTTTCCTTACAGTTACGTTGTCCGTTACATTGTATGTTTTTATCTTACCCTAATTTTCTACAGACTAAACGTTTATAAAAATATGGTGTAAAATCAACATTTTCAAAGAAATTTTCTTTTGAAAACCTATTCCAAACTTATTATCTCGTAAATTATCTCGTTTGAAGATATAATAAGGTCAGGAGCGTAACAACCTTTCGAGCCTCTCGCTACTATCTCATTCTTAAAAATAAAAAAAACGAGAGAAAGGAAGCAGAAAAATACTCCAGCGTGATGGCGACAAAGTGTACGAGAGGCATCATCCCTCATGGTCCTTTTATGGTCTTGCCCTTTCTCGCCGGGCATTTTCCCTGGCTCTCGAGCTCGTCGTGCCATAAAACGCTTGACGAATGCGAGCGGGTATCTCGTTTCCCTACCTTTTTCCCCTCTCCCTCTGATCTCCGCTCGGCGCTTATCACCCTCTCTTCCCCTCTCCGCAATCTGGCTTTTTTTCGCCGGTTTCCACGGTGCGCAAGTTGCAACCCCGCAACGCCCATCGTCGCCCACGAGAGTGGCGGCAAAGGGAATCAGGCAAGAAGAGAGCAGGGCGGGCGGCGAGCGAGCTGTTACATTTGTAACGTTTTCGCTTTTACGATTTTCCAGCTGGTTTGCATTTTAGAGCCGCTCTTACTCGCCTCCACTTTGGTGCCCTCGATTTTTTCTTCTTCCTCCCGCCTCCCTCTTCGCTATGCTCGAACCGCCACTGGTGAATGCTGCACTTTACGTCTTTCCCGCCTCCTGGACCATCGCCCTCGCGGCGCAATAGTTTTATCCGCCTTTCCATGCGCGTAGCTTCTCCCAAAAACCACTCGTGCGAGGCCCACAAAGGATTCCATTTTCTCAAATAATCCCGAAAACGCGATAGAAAGATCATAAAACGGGCAGGCAATCTCGCGTTTACGAGTTTTCGGCCGCGTTGACGTGCAGTCGTTGATTCTGCTAGAAGGAGAAGGGATATCGTCAACCCCTCTTCTTTGATGGAAAAAAAATTTTTCTTGAATTTAAAATAATTCGTTGAATCAATTCCATTGTATCATTGATCTTTGGTGTTATAAAAAAACAAAAATTGAAATCTCTACTCGTATTTATAATTGTCATATGAATCTCACATAAAAATGCGTATCAATAAGATATTTAGAGTAAAGTTTCATATCTTGAATTTTGTTTTTTTTTTAATATCTTGAAACATGAGTGATTCAATAGTTACTTTAATTACAGAACAAAATTATAATATATTTTAAACGTATAAATCTACGAATTATTACTATAATGAACAATTAATATGTTATATTTCATTGATGATATACAGTATTCTACTTGTGGTCAACGAGTAAGCATACGAAGCATCATTTCGTTATTTGAAAGAGATGATATTATGATATGAGAGCAATATATTATACAAAGGAAAGTGTATAAATTTATATATCGTACAAAAGAAAAGCAAAGTATATAAATAGGTGAAAGATTTAAAAATGGGAGAACATATTTAATCAACAAAAATGATTAGTACACACAGCAAGAGGAGCTTTTATGTTGATTATATACACATTGATCACAGACAAAATACTGCAGGTAGCTGCACGTCACTGCAACTACCTGCAGTATTTTGTCTGTGATCAATGTGACATAGACATATAATGCTTAGCTTTGTATGTTTAAACTCCGTTTCACTTGCTTCGCTAAGATAAGATTAAGATAAATTCCGATCGATTAAAAAAATATTTTGGAATGGAAATATTCTTATTATAATTGAGATGAGAGAAAGGTAACAATTTTATTTCATGACATATTGATATAATAAGATACATTCTTGTTAGAAATTAACCTTTTCCTAAGTTTACTATGATATGTCAGTGAGTTATTATTAATGTTTTAATGTAAATTTACTATATAACATAATTTTTTACACATATTGCACTTACTTTTGTCGCAATAAAATTGCAATGAAAAGCCTCGCAAGTTTTACATATTACATATGAAATCCATAGAAACATTGACGATTGTTCAAAATTTTAATGCGTCGACTCTTTGAATATCGTCGGCACTTTGGACGTGTCATTCAGTCATTATGGGCCCATTAGTCGTATCGAGTGACGAAGCGAGTGTTTGAATTCTCGCGTTACTTTCGGCATGTAAAAAGACCGAAAAGAACCGTCGTAAAAAACTGCCGATAGGATAACACTAGTATCGAATTTGAGATACTTTAAACGTGTGAGAATAGAAATAAAATAGTCTTTTAGTGCATAAGCAATGCATAATTTGGTTTTAAAAGATATTTTAATTCTTCATTAATAATTTTTTTTATTCAAAATGAAAATATTCGTGTTCTTTTTATTAATTTATTGAAAAATATTTTAATATGTAAGATATCGTTAATTTTTTTTGTTATAAAAATTTGTTGTAGCGCGGAAGATATATGTTGACAAAGCGTGTAATTATATATTTCATGTACATTAATTGTATACATTAATTATGTATATATTTTCCATTGCATCAATCGTTTTTATATTTCTTGTTAATCGCGTTCAGTATTATGATAAAAATAATATTTCTTGTTTGATGGTTTGATAACAGTAAAATGAGTGAGAAAAATAAATACAAGAAAAAGAAATACGAGATGTACTTGTAAAAGAAATACGAGTATTACCGTTAGCTATAAAGAGGGTTTGTATATTTTGGTAAAAAAAAGAAGCGAAATCTGAGTCCGTAGGATGTGGCACGTCCTAAATATCGACCACATGTCGGAAACACGCATGTATTATCGCTAATTCTAGGTAATTAACCTACCATTTATCTCGGTTCATCGGTGAAAATAGTATGTGAAATTTAAAACAATATACATTCCTTAGATTATGTATTAAATTTATATAATTCATGCTAACGAAACTGTGTTTTAAGATAGACAAGTCGGCGCGTAATTTGCTCAGTGGAAAAAGATATATAAATTCACATAAAATATTATTAGGCCGACAAAGATTTAGGCCAAAAATGGCACTTCTATCTAATTAATTGTGATAACTCATTTAATTTAATTGGTATCGATCAAATACAACACGCTTAATCGCGAAATTTAATCTGATCTGACGCATTTTGTCAAGTTTTTTAAAATTAAAAATTTTAAAATTAAAATTCAGTATGTGCCAATGTTAATTTTTCAGATCTTTTAATGTTCCTTTCTTTGTTGCATTGGCTGCATCGATAAATTCAAATTCGATTATCATTTCAAAATTCATCATAATTACTATTATAATAATCTTTAGCTTGTCAATCTCTTTTTATCAAACATACAACTTCTATTGTCTTTTTAACTTTTTTTAATCAGTTTGTCCTCTTTGGTCATTTTGATCTCGTCTTTTTTCCTTCTTGTACATCTTTTTTTCTTGTCTTTTCTACAAAAACTAACATGGACACCTTGACTTATTTCAAGACTAAAAAAACCTCTTTCAAGGTTTCAAATCTCTTTTATATATGGTGCTAATGTAATCCATTTGTATCTCATATTTTTTTAAATAGTTAGAATGGACTTCATGCTGTTTTATTCTTACATGTATGAAAATTGGTCATTTAGCAATAATGGCCTTCAAACTTCTTTTAAATTTCTGTGAAAGATTTTTGCCCCTAATAAAGAAAAGAAGAAATTCGATTTTCAATGAAGTTTATGTTGTTTGTTTATGAAATCGTTAAAAATGTGTAAAGAAAGCGTTATTTATGTTGCTGGAAAATAGATGGTTATTACTGTTACGCTTTGTCACAATTATTTCGTATTTAAAGTTAAAATGGACTTTAAAATAGAAAATAAATGGTTGAATTTATTAAGGGCATTCTAAAAAACAGGTAACAAATTGTTACAGAATCCCATTGAGAGATTTAGAATAGAAGGCACGTGGCCTTAAAGTCGTACAACGGCCTTGTAACCTTACAATAGAAAATGTCGAATTGCAACACAATATAGCCCAGCCACAAATAAATAGTCGAATCAATGTCGATACGTTTAATATCTTTGTCTTTTTCTGTTGGACTTTTAGTCATAGCATGCAAACAAACGTAGTTGAGTATATTATATAGTTTATTATTTCTGTATGCAAGTATAATGAATTAGCGTTGGAATAAAAAACTTATTATGTCTGATTTTTAACAAAATTTATTTATAATAAAAAACATTCAACACGACGAATCTCAGAACAAAAATCTCTCTCTTATTAATTTTTTTTTTAACGTAAAAATCTAGTGGCGCCATGCCTCAAGTAGATTCAAATGTGTGTGTGTATATATATATGTATATATGTATATATGCATATATGTATAAATGTAACTAAACCAAACTAAAAAACTGTTTTATCAATCATACAGATTATATCTAACATTTTCAATCTCACTGTAATTATTTTTTATATAATATTCATAACACTAATTGAGCAATCATGAATATTTCTTTGTTACAAGATTTTTATTATTTTCCGATTAACTCAATATCGCGTGAATGCAAAATCAATACAAAGCTCAATACACACGTATATATTTATGTATTTCGTTCAAATTGCCGAAAAACATAGAAATTTTTGTTATTTATAGAAATATTTGTATTTATTCAATTAATATAAAAACAATTATGATGAGATCACAGATGTCAAAATATAAAGATATCAATCAATATTCGATATTGACCAATCATCGACGCATTGACATCGATCATGTATTATATTCGATGATCGGATCAATTCGCCAAAATTATAGGATTCAAGCAAAAGTGACACAAATCAGTTTCGAATGTTAACAAATCATAAAAAATGTATTTTATTTAATTAATACAGAAGTAATAATGTTTTCATGATATTATGATATTTTCAACTCCCTTTTATTGCTAAACTATTGATGAATATTCCATAAAAGATGTAATAAATATTACGATATTTTGATTGCATATTTTGCAAACAAAATTGCAATTTTTAAAGCTAAACGTTAATCATTATTTAAATCAGCATTAAATGCAACTTCCAGCCCAATTTTCATATTAATCTGTTTCATTCAATTCATGTTATCCTTTCCTTACTTACCGTTTTATAATAAAGAGCTGTCGAATGTGCGTAACTAAAGCAAACGGTCATTATAATCAGCATCTCCGATTGAAAAACTGGCTTTCTCCTGAAAAAATTTCTCTCACCCTGCTCTCTGACATCCATAAAAACCAATTCCGGTGTCCACCTTTCTAGAGCCTATTTATATCAAATATTTCCGTTTAAAAGCAACTGCATCTTGTACTTTTTTCGATTAGAGAGAATTTCTTCACTTCTTATGCTTTCTCAGAATCGTAAATAGTTTTGTTTCTCATATTAATTTTATCTCATATTAAAGATAGATTCAAACAGAATCTCTTTTGAAAAATAAAGCTTAATAAAGCGGTGCCAAATATTTTCATTATTGCCATTTGCTGCCAGTTCTCGTAACTTCATATTTGAAAAATTATCATGGTAATTATAAAATAATATAGATGATTTTTATTCTGAAAACATGTTTTAATTACGCATCCTTGTTCAATTGCAATAGACATTAAAAATATTAATACAAAAAAATTTGAATCCTTTAATTAACAATGAAGAAATCATTTACTGAAATATATAAATATCCCATTATTTTCACTACTATCCAATGTCTAATTTCTCTAAGCTCTCTAATAAATTTAATTTTTACGAATGCAAGATTACTAGCCTTTCATTTCAATTCCTCCATTCAATAAATGTGGATGAGGTAAAAATAAAAATTGAGATACATATGAGTTCGAACTGGGGATCTATCGACTTTTGAGTCAATCGCATGCAGTTAATTATATAATAATGCAAACTACTAATATATTTTAATCATTATGAAAAAAAGATACAAAAGAAAAATTCAGCAAAAAAAATTGCAGAACGTTAACACGTTTTCCCTCTTACGTAAAACTCCTTTTCTCGATCGCGGTCAACGCGGTCGACGAGCACATTCCACTTGGATCTTCTCCTCGTAGCAAAGGAGGTTCCGGGAATCATCAACGTCCGGGCATGGAGGCGGGCCAATCAGAGCCGCCGTTTAGCTAATGCGTGTAACGTGGCCCAGGGGATGATTCGATAGGGGTGGTATGCGGGTTTAGTGCGCTCGTAACTCCACGGGGATGATGGCACCTTATACACATATACATGAGCCACCCCATTTTGCCGGTCTCATACATACGAGAAGTGATAGTCAAGAGGAGAGAGAGAGAGAGAGAGAGAGAGGCGGGTTTGGGTTTCCCTCCCCCCTACGATTTCCAATTTGCAGGGATGAGTAATCCGGTGATTTACATAACTCCATGGTAACCGTGTCAGACTCCTTCCTGAGCTTTAGCGTGCTTTCGGAAAGAGTAAGAGGGGGTAACACGCTTCGTGAGAGATCGATCGTTGACGCGATAAGATTGTTTAAGGCTCGTGTCGGTGTGCTGAAAGCGGTGGATCTTAATTAATGACATGCATCAAGACTCATGCAATGATGTATTTTCCATTAGGCGATCTTACCGCGAATGTGACTGTTTTATTATTAAACATCAAAGAATTTCTTTTAAAAAATTAAAGAAATTATTTTGAAGAGAGAAACATAAAAATATCTAAGCATTATTTTTACTTTTTTTCAAGGTAGGATAGTAGCGATAGAAATAATTAATTACCAGTGAAATTTCAATAATGTAAATTTTATTTCTTCTATAATGCTACGTGAAAAATAATACTTTTTTGACGTTTAATTACTCGGTTCGGTGTAGTAGTTAACAGCGCGTTGATCGAGGTGCTGTAATTCGCGTCGAGTTTCCCCGTTTTTGGAATCGATCCGACAACGAATCAGGGCGCAGTTAGCTAATGCGGGGTTACGTTGGCACAGCCCCCAAGGGGGTGGCTCGAACTCCGCCGACGTAGTTAGGGATGAAACGTGGCCTGCGGTAACGATCTGAAAAAGCGTAATCCACGGATGGAATTCTCACGGTAATATACGACATAACTTCGAGATCGAGATAAATGCGGAGAATATTAGTTCTGAAATTTATGATTGCAAAATCACCGCAATATCCTTATCGAACCTTTTTGCTTTCATTTAAGTCTGTAATAATATTTCTTCCCGATTCCTAAAATGCTTCCATCATTCCATAATACCCTTTCAATCACGTCGAATTATTTCACTCTCAAGCAAGCTGCGTCAATGATACTGCGGCAGTCGGGGTAATTAATTATTTAAAATTCAATTAATTCCCTCATTCCCTCGCTATCAGCGGAGACGGCTTTTCTCCGTCGCGAGCGTCGCAAAAAAAAAAGGTAGCCTCTTCCAGCCGCACTTTGTCCGCCGCTTAATGGCGGCGGTTCTTCTATTTTGCCGGATCTAATTTCCGTTTTCCGCCGTGGCTTCTGCCGCAATTAATTCGCCCGGAATCCAATTAATTCGCCGGACGGCCAATGAACTAACGTTGTTTGTTGAAGAAGACGTTCGCGCCGCCATTTCATGACGCGGAGGGGGTGGCGCGGGCGAGAAGGGTAGATACCACGGGGAGAAAGATAAAATTACATTATCGCCTAAAGCGCTCTCGAGGAGGGGGGAGGCAGGCGACGGGGCGAGGGACTGTGAGGGGGCGGCAGAAAAGCGGGGTGAAAATCACGTCCCGTAATTCCCGGGCATTAAGGTAAACGTCCAACTCGCAGGGCGCAGGTTCGGTCGCCATGGTAACCACAGGGTGCTTCCCACCACCCGTCCCTTTCAATCGATAACTTATGAAACCGTCGTACATTCCTCCCCGCTTTGCCCTGCCGCCCTTCCCGTCGGCTGGATACGCGACTCGGCTTCCTGTCATGGCGACACTTCGAATATCTATGTTAAAAAAGAAATAGAAGAAAAAGTACGAGGAAAACGTTTTTATACGTGCGACTAATCGCACTGATGTCTTGTGAATTTGCAGGATAGATTCGGCAAGAAAGAGTTTCCTGTATTTCTATTTCTGAAATGTCAAAAAATATTTGCTGACTATATTTAACCATCGATTAGTATGAGTAATAATAATTTTAAATAACTAAAGAATAAAAATCTCTTTCGCTTTACTAATTGGGTCAGATTTTAAACCATCGCATTTTAGACCGAGCAATAACAGATGTAAAAATTACGGCCCTTCATTTATGTGAGTAATAATGAAATTAAAATCTCATGATATTCTCTTGAAATCGCTCGACGCTTAATCTTTATCGGCGATAAGTGTCGCTCTTTCAAACTCAGTAATTTTACGCATCGCATTACGACGTGCGCCGCGAAATCTACGTAATGTAATTCGCAATTACGGCGAACCGGCTGCGAGCGAGCGGAACTTGTTTATTCTTCATGACGTATGATCGCCGATATTAACTGCGAACGCTTTAACCGCCTGCCCACCATTTGTCGGCCGGTAATGCGTGCGATCGATTAATTAAATCCGGCCAACCGGCGGCGGTATCGCGCGTCGATTCATCCCCTAAACGGCTGGCCAATCGCAGCGAGCTTGCATCGGGGTGGTTACAGCGACCCTTCACTGATATCCTCGAGGGTGGGGAATGGTAGGAATCGTAGGATACGATTATGGTGCGGCAAGGCGATCACGTCAAATTGGGATCTTTCGGGAAAGGGATGACATCTCCGGAATAACTCCTCGCCGAATCCTCGGCGCCGAGGAGTTTATCGCGCGGAAGATAGCCAGATAATAACGTATCTATAGCGCAGAGAAATTTTAATTCTCATCATCTCGATTTGATTGTTACCTTATTAATGAAGCTTATATTTGATTTCATTTTTTGATGCAATAAATTTTTTATGTGCAACTAATATTACTACACTGAGAAAAATATAGTTACTTTTGGTTTCAACTATAATTTTATAATATTTCTAACGATAATTATTTTTCGGTTAACATAATGATGCATATAGTTAAATTAATCATATTTCGTGTTAGAAATATTATAAAATTATGTTTGAGGCCAAGGTAATCATATTTTTCTCTCAGTGTAGAGAATTAGATATTACATATACAATATTTTTATACTTTTTCTGAAAAGGATTAATCATACTTGCCGTCTAAGACGTTTAGCTTATTTCACACAAACTTGTCTTTTTCTCCTTGTGTTAAAACAAACTTATCACGCGCGTCATACAATGAACCATGACGCCGATTTCTCAATCTCTTCCTGAATAATCTGCAAGATTGTAAATACAATATGGTGAAGAGTAGAGAAGAAGGCAGACCGAGAAGAGACCGAGACGGAGATGAAGGAAAGAGCAGGGAGGGCAGAAGGCAAGCTCTCGGTCCAGCTTATATGCAGTTCGGAGAATTTTAACAAGACGGGCTCTCGTCGCCCTGGGCGAGGAATCCTCTAACAAGAAAGGGCACTTCTCCCCTCAAAAATAATGAAGTCTTCAAGCCGCATTCCCACAGACTCCCCGAGGGTGCCGCGCGTTGCGCACCTTTTGTGCTACTCGAGTCACCGCGCGAATTCGCGATCGCGCACTCTCTTCCGTCAAAGTGTCAACCCTCACCGCTAAGGTAACAAAGCCCACGCGATAATGCAAAGAGCAGAATTATTTTCTCCATAATGTAATACGTCGCACCTGTCATCGACTTAATTCGTAAGAATCAATGGTCCAGCTATTCAAAAGAAATTGGATTGATACATAACTTGATTCAACTTATATGACACACGAAACTAATAAATTGAGTATATCTAATATTTAGTTAATAACCTAATATTTAGTTAAAATAGTATTTTAACATATTTTAACAACTCGTTTTCCGGGATGCTTGTAAAAGAGATTAATTCGAAATTAAATAATTATAGATTCATTTATGAAAAAATAATAATATAGAACATAATTTATCAAGAAAATTTTAAATACAAAGATGATCAGAAAGCAAAAAATGATCATTAATTAAAAATAATATGGATAAAGACTGTTATAAATTTCCAATGGTAATTTTGTAGATTTTACGGGAGGCATATAAAAGCGTGAGAAAGGAAATAGACAAGAATGGTCTTCCACTTGATCGCAAGTCGTCATTAATTTGCGCGCCGATGAACGAGTCGGCTTGTCGTCCCATCCAGCGACGCGCGTTTTCGCACCATCTGTATGGATATTTCCGCTCGCTGGCCCGTGCCCGGCTAATTAAATCAGCTCGGGAATTCGAGGCGCTTATCGGGATTTCATGTAAATTCGTGAGCGGCGCGAATCCGATGTCCCGCGTGCCAATTAGTCGAGCCGGCGTCCGAACCGCGCGATTCGTCTTGTAATTTCCTTGCTGAAGGATACTGTAAGGATGTTTATGCGATCCGATGAATTATTGGTCGTACGCACGCAAACACATTGCTAATTTCGTCACCTTTTGAATGAATCGTGATAATCCCACGTGTGTCGTGAACATGCACTAATTAATTCACTCCTGCAAAAATTTATATGTGAAAATATACATGTATTCAAGTATATTTACTTGAAAATTATTATCATAATTATTTTCTTTTTCGTTACTTTTTTTTAAATATCTATTTTATTTCTATACGTTAATTCGTCATATTATTATAGCAGTTTCATTTTAATATTTTTGTCAATAAATTATATCTGTTTATTATATTTTTCTGCTGACGATGTTTATTTCAAAGTAATAAATTGTTAGAAAAATGAACAACCCCGTTGTCAGTCTCGAAAAACGTGCACTTCTACTTTTTTCCACTCCGCCAGCGCTCGTTAACCAGAATCCGAGTGCGTAGCTAAAAAAAATCACGAATAAAAAGAGTGCGGGCCGGGACCTAACCGGGTGGTACGTTTAATTCGGAACGCGCGAAATAACAAACAAAAGGGAACCGCCGAAACTTAAACCAAACAGGCGGATTGGATATCGTCGGCACCGGCTACGTGCGCGCGAAAGTGTATCGACGCAATCGAAATCGGCGCAGGGGCGAAATTGGCCGGTCGATCTCACAAAAGCGCCCCGGTCCGCCCCTGTAACTCAATTATTACGAAGTAACGGCCATGGTTGCACGATTTTTTTCCCAACCAGATTTTACATCGATTTTTAAAAAAATACGCTGAAAAAGTTTGCTCTGGTAACGGAATAATAATACAAAAAAAAATAGTTTTCCACATTCATGTGTTAAATAAAATTTCACACGCATAGGCGTGAAAAATCTTTTCATATTAACTCCCGCAATAATTTAGTAATTTCAAATTTTCTGGAATGATTTCTTCGTAAATGTTACTTTTTAAATTTATGTACAATGAGTATCGGATATAGCTATCCGAGGAATCTGAAAAAAGAAGAGAGAAAGAGACACGCGCAAAAAGAGAAAGAGAAGAAAGGGGGCAGGCAGCAAAGGGGTGGTTCGTTATTCTTTCGAGGAAGTCCGTTCTTTACATATGGCGCTTAGTACAGGCAATAACCATCGATAATCGGCCAATAGGAACGACTACCCCTCGCGGATCGTCAGTTCCCTTTGCCCCCTTCCGCGGATCTGTAGGGAGCATGACAAATAACTCTCACAATGGCCCATCGGCCACCCCCGCCCTCCGCCCTTGCCACCCTTCTTGCAGTTCGCCAGCTCGTTCCCTTCCAACCCCCTCGTGTTATACACGACCAGATCGGTTCCGGCAATTTTACATTCACGTCACAGCTCCGCTGATTTATTATAATGTTTGCCGCTCGTCCTCCCTTCGTTCCTCCATCATCCCCCTTCCCCTGCAGTCACGCTGACGACCCTATGTTCAACCGGCGAATTGGGAAAATACTCTCCGGGGGATGAACTGTCGATAGAACGATAGCTGTTTCGAGGTCGAGGGATCGAGATCAAAATCGGATGAGATCATAGTCTATTTATGATTGCGGGCAAAGGGGGATTTAAATGTGATAGTTTGATGAAAATAGCGGGAATCGTTTGACAATTTACAATTGTCTTAATCCGAAAATTTTTCATTTTTGACATATATGTTTAAATATTAAAAGTTGCGGTTTGGAAATTTATTTTTCGCAACAGAACTAATTTTTTTACAATGTGCTCTGGATGTTTTTAAAACGCGATCTTCTGGAATTTTCCCGGAAATCCGTAGCGAAAAGATCCTCCGGAAGATCGATTCCTGGCAAGGTCCTCCAGGTGCTCTAAGACCGGGTCCCGATAAACAAGACAATTTCACGGGAGGACGTCCCAAGGAATCCATAAATCGTAGCGAAGCAACTCGTCCGCTATCACGTATCCGCGCTCCGCCGCGATTAGAGCCGATCGGACCAAACCCGCCATCTTGAAGGCGTTTGCCGCCAAACGATTGAATGTCTCCCCAAGCGGACATCCCACGCCGTATCGCCTTCGGACCCTTTTCTCACCGATGCAAACCTCTCTCTTTTCCCCTCGCCCCCTTACCGATTCGCCCTCGCGTGTCGCGAGAATTGAAAGCGTTAGCAATTCGGCCGACTCGAGAGCGGCGACGATTCTATTTTCTTCTGCTCGACATCGCACGAGGGATAAAAATCTTTACGGCATATCCAACTGCGAAAATGGGATAGGTTATCCCCCTTATATCGGGGGCGTCCTGTAATACTCACCCTGACGATTGGCACGATCGTATAAGATTTGCGGAAAAGATTGCGGTATCAATCGCAGGACGTGAAATTATTAGGAGTTTGGTATGTGCAATTCTGTCGGCGCGAATATTTGTATTTTTTTTGCGAGCTCTTATAAATGTAGATCAACATTTATTTAACGCCATCCTCGTATTCCGAAAGAAGATGCAACGCGACGAAGCTCCAGACTTCGGCAACGAAATTGTTTCCGATTTACTGAGCGACGATTCTATTTTCTGACGTCGAAGGGCGAGGGGATAAGAAGCTATATATGCCGAGACTGTGACTCCGGAAAATGCAGTCCCCCAGCCACCTCAGCATTCGCTTTCCAAAGCTTGTTTGTTCCGATTCACTTTGCGACACCTGCAGCAAGTGCCCGCATCCTCTCAGCCGTCTAAATTCAATTTGCGTGTGCGCCTCTAAACGCAAATCGAACAGTTTCAATTACGAATCTTCTTTCTGATTAATTTTACTTATCTTTTTTTCCTCAAAAACATAAATAATCTATAGCATATTTATTGAAAAACGTGTAATGTCTTTTATATATTTTCCATTTTAATCCAGATTTCATAGTTTAAATCTTTTTCTATGAACATGAATAATCACAGTTGTACATGACCGGCTATTATTTGTCGTCACTGATTTATCACGATTATCGTCTTTAGAGTTTTTTTACCTTGCTCCCTTTTTCCACCTACGCTTGTCTTATTCTCCGGTGGATTATTTCGCTGCAACATACAACGTTCTGAATGTAAATTCTGATATAGCATTCGTCTCGTCTTTCCTCTCGCATTCTTGCGCCGAGTATAAAATTTTATCGTCGATAGGCAGAAAACAAGAGCCGTAATTCGTAGCCTGAAAAATTTCTCTGCTTTACGCGACACTTTCGACGAACATTTCTTCACGACATGTATATCTAGTTTAGGATCTAGTTCACGAAAGTAATAGTAATTCGGACCGTTGGTGTGATACACACGAATGAACACAACAATAAGTTTTCGTGGCACAAGAACTCTCGCAAGAAAACTTATCAATTGGCGATTCCGGAATGAAGCTATTTTTTTAATCCGTTGGCCGGCGTTATAGCGCCGCGATTCTAGAACGTTTTTGCGCTTTAGTCGTCAGTGACTGGAGCTCTCGAACAGGCTGCATTATTTTATTAGAATGAATTATTCATGTGCGTCACTTACACGGTATGCATAAGTCGCGCTCTTTCATCAATCCCCCTGTGGTTGTTCCCGGCTGTTACTCTGCGAGAATCCCCGATTCGTCTTCTTACTCCTTCCTCGTTCTCCGAACGTGCAACGGATCGCAGAACGAATTGCAACTTATTACGGTATTAGAGAAATTCCACCTGTGCGGATTTCGACCTCTTAGATGCATATCTCGCGTGATGTCATTCTTCGTACAATTGTGCGATAGTAATTCGCAAAATTGTCGAAAATTAATGACAGAAATGCTTACGACAGCTTTTCATCCCTATTCTATCTTCTTTCTTATTTTATTTTTTTAGAGTGAATGGTGTAAAATTTCTTGTATATCTACTCTTTTTCACGATCAGAACTTTACCATCTCGATTCAAACTTTCTTTAATATACATATCTCTGCGTGAAACAGAGAACGCTGTTATAAAAAATTAGAAAAGATATGCATGACTTTACAGAACGCACTAATTCACATGTAAGCATTCTAAGCGCAAACGAAAAATTCTTTTCCTCCACTTACCACTGCTCTTTCGCTTTCCGTCACAAGGCTCGTCTCCCTTCTTAACCCGATTCCGCGGTGGACCGGTCCCACGATGCGCGAGGGGGCCCCGCCGATGCGCTGCCGAGAGGAACGTGTCATCCTTCAACGTCAATCCGATGCGGCAGTGGACACAAAACGAAGCGACGGAGCGATTTGAATGCGTCCCGCGAACCGGGTTGCATTCCGAAAAGTCACTGCGGGTCGTTTCCCTGGTCCCACGCGATCCTTTTTCTTGTTCGCGTCGCGCATGGCGAGATTAGGGATGGATTTTTTTCCCGCTACGCGTGAAACAAAATGATCACCGCGGAAGAATGCGCGGCTAAGTAAGATCTCGATATCTTAGGCGGGCTACGGCCACATCGTTTAAAGCGACGGCTCGCACGTGGATTAATTCTTTTTATAAATGCCACTCGAGCACGATTAATTTATATCTCATACGAAATCGCTCGACTTCAATCACTTCGTGAACAACCTGAAATGTGGCGATAATTACCTATTCGCCGTATGTTCCATGCGCCGCTTTAGTAAAACACTATCCATACTACGTATGGATTGCGAAACGACCGTTTAATTCGCCACACATTATACATCTAATTAAAGACAGATATGTATCTTGTATGGAATACATATGGTGTCACGTTTAATCGTCACTAATGACAATTTAAATTACCTCGATCTATCGCGAGTGTTCACTCAAGTGGAATTCGATTTATCGGCATCTCGGTACCTTTATCTGCGAAAACGGGAAAAGCACATTCTGGCGAAATCCTCGCGAGCGGACGAGGATCAAAGCGATTTCGCGAAGCGACCGCGTGATCCTCTCCGCCGAAGAAGGTCGAAGAGAAATGCCATACGCGAAACGCCGGACGCTAAAGGGACGATGTAAACGGACGCTATTACCGAGATAGCTCTTTCTCTTTCCCTTCTTCTCTTTTGCGCACGGCATTCCGACGGGAATGCATCGTCTCCTCCTCCTCCTCCTCCGTCCGTCTCTCCTTTCCGCTCTTTTCCGCGGTGCAATCGTTTCGTGTCCTGCAAGCACGATCGCGCCGCTCACGGAAATTCCAACGTTTGCATATCAAGGCACCGCCACCGTTTAGCCGGCCATTACCTTCGGACCAGCGTCGGCCAATCTGTTCTCGAGCCCCTTTTAATTCCACCATGGCCCTCCTAGATGCGCCGAATATTAACCGGCTATCCCTCGGAATATTTACACGTATTCGATAACGTTTATATAATCGTTCAAGGTGCTTTCGTATCTTCAAATCACGGAGTGTTTGATTTGTATGCCAACGTTTTAATAATATTGAACAAATATCGCGCTGGACCTCATATATAGCATTTATTCTTCGTATTTATTAAATAGAAAATTAATTAGAAAATACTGAATATAATGGATTAAAATTTATATATAAATACCAATTATCTCGATTCGAACGATCACGTGTCATAGCTCTGTGACGTATCTCATGAGCATGAAGTGCTTATTACTGCAACGGCATGATGATTAAGTTTAATTCCATTACTGTGTTATTAAGAACAATGACAACCGCGGAGATAAATAAGCGCAATACGTCATTGTAAGTGAAAGTAAACACACAGTTGCCCGCGGCACCGTTCGAAAATAGAAGAAAATAACGCGATAATAGTCGCTGTGAGCGTGTAGCCACTTGTACTACTCCTTTGATCGCTCGTTAACCGGGAATTACTCTAATTACAAGACCAGGGGAAAAAAAGAGATACATAATGCATGCGGCTAGAGCTAACTAACGACCGGCGCAAACGATTCAAAAAACGAGTAAAAATACCAAGCGGGAAAAAAAAGGACAAGTAGAAATAATATACTGTAACAAACATGTATCTAAAATAATTGACGATCAAATTTGACTTAATATTTATAATTTATCAAAAATCTCATCAAAATTTATAAGTGGAGAAAGTAGTTAAGATTAATTACATCTCCGTTTGGAAGTTATTCTACAATAATATTGAATTAGTATTAATACTTAAGTAATAAATTTTTTTAATCGCTTTTCTCTCTCTTATTCTCTCTCGGTGTATAATTTAGATTTTCATTCTTATATCGATAAAGCGAATACAGTGGATAGAAATCAATGGATAAGAGGCGGACAATACGAGGATAATAATTTGCTTGCGCCGACGCATATACATTTCCGCCTTTTCTGCAATCGTCAAGCGTAGAAGCCACAGCTTTCGCGCGTTTAACGTCGAAACGATCGCGATCAAACAACGACTGGTTTGTCCTGGGAAACGTGCGATTATTTGTTAATCCTATGAATGAGGGAGAATTGTATGCAAAGGACAGAGAAATCGAGCCCAGTGATGTTGAACGAAATGAGTGAAACTCATTGTCAGATTAATCGTCGAAGATAACATTTTTTTAAAGTATCATTTAATTATTAAATTCAGAGATTTTTATACGTTATAGGAAATAGATTTTACTTAAAGTAAATTTTCTCTTGGAATTTTTTTCACTTTAATTAATAAAATATTTCAATTAATTACCGAATGCAAAAATTAATTTTCTCTTAAGAACGTCTAATCGAATTAATTAAATTTTCTCGTTATACGCGAATATTTTACCGTTATACGATTGTAGGAATTTTTTAAATTTCTTTTTGATGGTGAGAAAGTGAGTTAAACATTCTAAACTGATCTCGGTATACTTCAAATTCTAAGATTTGCAAAGACGTTGCTGACCAGAAAAGAGTCGGCGTATCGCTAGGTTTGTTCGAATCTTCACTAACGAGTCGGAGACACGCACCATGCGCGTTTCTGTACGCGCGATCACGCTAGTGGAATCGACGACGACGGTTTCCACTGCGGCAGATCCGCGATTAAGACTCACCACTCGTTCAATTTGCTGGATTTTAGGTCGCCGCATACGGCACGAGCAATACCGCATGTGGGAATGCGTCCGTTTCCGATCGTGCGCGACTAGCTAGCCAGCGTGATTTACTTCGTGTCGCGGATGAGAAACGAAAGCTTGTAACGACGATACTCGCGCGGTTCTCCGTGTCGTCCTAGCGTGTACGATTGTCATAATGTACCACAGTCGGAGCGATTGTATCGGAGCGTTTCCATTTATTTGGCCACGCATTCTAGAATTGTCACCATTGATATTAGCTAACTCAAGAAGAAGAGTAGATACCACTTGTTTTAACAGATCAATACGAAGAAAAATATTTTAGTTATTTCAAATTATTACTGCTATTATATATTTGATAACAGCGAATAAATTTCGCTATAATGATAATTATTTAATGTTCCAGAAAAATCTGTTTTGCTGGCAACATAAAAAATTTTGCTGAATAAATTTGTTTGTAGAAATGTCTTAATTTTTTGTTAAAGCGAACAATTTATCTTGTGGCACAAAATCATTTTGCTATTACAATAAAGTTGTTGCTGATAGAATATCGATGGCTGTGTTTCGAAATTCACTACCAGTACTGAAAATCTATAATGTGCGAAACATAAACTATAGATTTGCAGTACTGGCAGTGAATATCAGAACGCAGCCGATATGAGAATAAACAAAATTTATCGTCATAACACTGTTATTTGTTTCTATTATTCGTACAGAGGAATTTCTTACAAGTTTAATTTCTTAAAAGATTTTAAAAATAGATTTTAAATATGTAAAAGAGTAAATAACAAGACTCTATTTCCCATCAAATTTTCACATTGGATGTTGAAACATGCTCTTATGATACGCGGAACAATTCATTTTCTACAAAATATCTCGGAAAAGTTGTAGAAAGTACGTTAGAGAAGTTGTTCGTCAAGATTATTCGCTTCAAGTTCTCCAAGTCGATCGAGCGAACTCGGGTAAGTTTCCGCGTGACGGAGCGTGATGAAGCGATTTACCGAATCGCCATAAGGAGACAGGGTACTTTACTTGACCGAGTAACTCGCGGAGTCTAGAACGAAGAAGGGAGAAACAAGGGGCGCATTAGTGACGGCTGTTAGTGCCGGCACCATCGAGAATGGGCGCAAGAAACCTCATAAACTCGTGCAAAACTACCGCGCCGAGGGATTACGAGCTCGTCTCGTCTATCCGAGCATCGATCTCTATATTGGCGTTTTCTCCGGTTAGCCGATATGGAGATATCAGCGGGTGTTGCAACCAACAAATCCACCGCTAATGATTATGAGCGGTCTCTCGCGAGACTGGAAAGCAATGCCGTAAATTACGCCGCGTTACTCAAATTCCCAGCTTATAGAGTGATCGCGAGTCGAATGTACAGCCGTGTACATGTGCGTTCGATTTCTACCTGTTCGCGGGAATGGGATAATGAGCAGTCCGGAATAACGTTGATTCTAACCACGAGATTGAGATCGGTGTATCGCGCGAGTAATTCGGCGGTGCTGGTAAATATTTCAGGCAAGCAAAAAACGCGTAATTGCCATTTCTGCAGAGATTTCTGTTAATTAAACGGCTTATGTCTATTTTTGCCAATGCAGATTAACTTTAACCTCGGTTTAACTTATTTTCTACCATTTTTTAGTCCTAAGAATTAGAAAAAGATGAAAAGTAAATTAAACCGAGATTAAAGTTAATCTGCAGTATTTGTAGAAATGGACATTATTCCCTCGTTTACTCAAGATGGCTATTTTACAAATTCCGATGCATATCTATAATAATAAAAAATTAACGTTGTAAATATTTTCTAAATTTGTAATAGTATCCTAAGTTAACTCAAAATGATGCATACATACATATCCGTCACATCTTCGTGCAAGGCTGAATTTTGATGTTTTAATAAATCATCGATCGAGAGAAAGAAAGAGACCGTTAGAATTCATCACGCGCTTCTTTCCGCGATATTGCAAAGGTGATCGGTATCACAAATGGACGAGTGCGAAGAGCGACGCGAAAAGAGAGGATAGGAAACAGAGAGGACTTGCATCGATACAAAAAGAACGGACCCGCGACGGTTGATGATAACATCAGTCTCTCCTGTCTCTCCTGCGTCGTAAGGCCCCCGGGGAAAGGAGGATTCGGATTCTCCTCTCCTTTCCGCCATCCTCCCGTGTCGCTCTTCATGTAATTTGTATCGAAACATCGCGGCGCGGAGAAGCTGTCGGCTCTGGCCAAAGACCGATTGCGATGCAATGTAGGCAGGAACGCCGTGGATGTGGATGCTGAAGAAACTGTGATTCGAGGAGCCCGGCGGGACGAGGAGGCCGAAGGAATCGCCTCGGCATCCGCAGGAATCCGGAGAAAGACGGAAGGAGGAGTGTGGCCCAGCACTCCTTTTGTCCTACCGCAGAGTTTCGGACCTGCTCGCTGCTAAGCGGATGATGCCTCCTCGGGATCCTTACGTCATTAAAATCGAATCGTCGAAATGCGGACATCTCGAAACAATGAAATACACACGGCATATCGTGCGTTTGATAAAGTGAAGTGACTCGTACTATTTCAGATAAGTATAGGCACGTGTTTTCGTTGCGTTTGAATGGAATATATCCAGACGAGATGCCATAGAGTGATTAAATAATGCATTAAACTCAATATTTTAATTTCTGCAAGCTTAATTTCGAGTTTTACAAAACGCTTGTGCGTGCTTGGTATTTAAATATTATAATCTTACAAATAACAAAGAAAAACATAACTTTGTCTATTTTTAAAATTTATATTCGACATCTGATCCAGCCAGCATTTCCAAGACACATCATTAACTTCGCATAATTTCTCTACATGCGAAACATACATTTTACGCTCGCCCGAGAGGATCAAAGAGGAGCAATCGTTCTTTTGTCTCGCGGAGGACTTTTGAGGCCCTTCGCTGGACAAACAGCGCGCGGCTCGTTCTCCCTTTCAATCTTTCGTCTTCCCCTCCAACATGGAGACGCGTGCAGGGGAAAGGATAGGAGCCAGAAGGTGCAGGAGATTTTTATTTGCTCCTGAAGGGCGAGCTGGCTTTTTTGCCGGTTTCAGGCCCGCTAACAAGCGCTCTTTTGCTCTTCGCGAATTGTGATGCCGCTGACACTTTAGTGATGTTCCTGCCTCTACTGTGGGGCCCCCTCTCTCGCCATCCCTCCTCAGGCGCAGACCATATTCGGCGCTGGACCTGATGTAAAATTCGTCGGAAGATCTACTCGCGACTATCGAGCCCGCGATACTCGTTTAAAGACGAATGCTAACGCCGAGTTTCCAGGTAGAGGCGAAAGATGAAACGTCCACGTGAACAAATTGCGATTTATTTTGGAAATTTTTATTCCAACAATAACATTATTTTACGAAATTTTTTAACAAACGCATTAAATATTCAACATTGATAATTGTAAAATTATAACAATGTGATTTGAAAAAAGAATAATTCTTGCTTACACATATAGAATCACAGATAATATATCGAGATTTTATCGCTTCATGTATATACGATATATATCATATGCATTGGACCATGTATTTTATTTACCGGAATCTTTCTACATAATTCAACACTCGATACTGGACAAACTTCCGGTACCGGAAAAAACGTGGATTTCGAAAGATACGATCGTCTCTCGCTCGTCATCACTAAAGTCTTCGCGAGCGTTATTCTTTACGACACCTTTAAGATTCCACGCCGTGCTGTCTCAGCAAAACATCGTGGCTGCACGAGATTGATACATTTTTAATGCGGGCGGGTCGACGGGGGTCCGGCGGAGCCGGAGAAAGGGTGAATATCGTGGATTCCACGCGACGCGAGGCAGAGAAGGTAGAAAAAAGGAAGGCCGTTTCGAAGCCGAAACTCAGAGTCGACGCGCGAAGATGGAGCGCGGGCAGGCGGAAACCACACTCGATTCACATCGGATTCCTTCAAGTTGCCACTTTTTGCGGCAGCAGAAACGCGTAGTGAGAATGCGTCGTTTGGTCGTTAACGGAACGGCGACCGAGCTGAGAGGGAACGTAAAATTACTCGAGAAAACAGAGATCGTTGAAAGATTTATAATGTGTTCTCGCGAAGCATAAATTTATGCTGTATCGCATATAATATCCTGCTAAGAGTGCGGATAATGTTATCATAAAAGTAACATAATAAAATCAAGTATAATAAAATATTGAATATATTTGCGCGCGAACGTGTGATATTTATGATCAAACGTTTAATAATATTTTTTTTTTAAGTAAGAGGAAAATACATATTCATTGAGGTGAGTCTTGAAACACTCACGCGAGAGCGACGAAGGCGATCAGGAAAGCACTGAGTAAACTGAAATTCTCGGCAACAGTTTATGCAAATATCCTTTAGACTACGCTCGCAACACGCAACATACGTGATGTAATGACAGCCGCGAGAGAGAAAGGTGAGGAGGGCGAGGTGAGAGACGAGCCACAGGGGGAGCAAGAAAGAGGGCAACGAGTCAATTAAGAGGCTCTCGAGCGAGTGCGTTGGCCTAATCATTGTCGGTGGAAGAGCGGGCATCGCCTAAATTACGAGCAGCCAATTATATTGCGTTTAAAATTAATTACTAGATCGTCCGAAGATAAATCGATGCTCCGACCGGAGGCCCGATGACGAGGGGACGAGAGATTTGCTTTCCTCCCTCTCTCTCTGTCTCTCTCGTTCCCTCGTCGAAATAAAAAGGAACGTCAGCGGGACTCCGCGCCGTTTATCTTTCCGTACGTATCTACCGAATCTGCTTTGAACGGCAATTATTACCTCGTCAAATTAATCACGCGTCGAGCTGACACAATGGCGTTCTAACGTTTGCATCCCGGCGCGACGATTTCGTGCCGCCGATAACACGCTCTTCGTATATCCAGCCCGGTCCGTCTCGCGGCCCTTATCGATAAGCCAGCATCAGGCGAGTCATGCATCGCGTGTCTCTTCTCTCTTTGCACCATCGGACGAAAGTCGCCACGTTCAACTCTTATCATTATTATAATCTTATTATTTATTATTTCTTATTTTAACATTCGAAAAAAACTCCTTGCCACATCTTTTAAAATTTATTAAACGACAATGTTTTTTTTTATCCCAACTCTCGATTTAATTCTATGCAAAAAAGCTTTTGATAGACTATTAATTAAATTCTCGACTCGTGACATCTCAGGTTTTCATCATTTGCAATTTAACGCGATTCTTTTTTAACTTTCTGTTGAATTGTAACATAATAAGTCTCAATATATCTTAAGAAAGTCATCAATAGAAAGGATCGAGAATGGTGTAAGTTTGAAAATGATTAATAAGATAACAGTAAAATATCAAAAGCATTAATAGCGAGAGCGATTAGTTGCGCTATTACGGCAAGCCATAACCGCTCTCATCGATCGGGCGCGATCGAGAAATCGGGTTCCTTTCGATCGTCAAATCAAGGATCACGCCACTGGTGTGACTATGAAGGGAGCTAGTGCTATTATAAGAGTCCATTAAAACGGTTTGGTCGGGTAACAATGGCGGCCATTCGTATTCCACGGCGCGCGCTATCCTCTTCGGCTGCATGACCGCCATGTGAAACCGATCGTGAATCGAGTTTATTGCCGGTTAACAGTTACCTACTCGATCGTGCACGTGTACGTGTCCAATGAGACACTATTCCGCGCCTCGATATCGATTTCTCGCGCGACTAATCTGCTCTAGATCGACCGCGAATTGCGTCTTAGCCGTTATTTAAACGTTGGAATCGTGGAAAACTTATGCGATATTTACTACATATATTCTGAAATTTCATTACAAATTGGCTAATAAAATTTTGCGTTGACATTTTCTTTTCGTTATGCTTCATTAAGGCGATGTTGGAGTGACGCTCGAACTTGATCCAAGTCGATAATACAGGCCGGAATTCTAAGCTATAATATTATAAATTATCAAATTGGCTTTACAGAATATAAAATCCTTTTGCAGGATTAAAGTACGCGCAAAAATGAACCACATGAGTATCGACTTCAAAAACGAAAAAAATTAAAAATTTTTACTCTGTTTTATCAATTTTTCGCACGTATGTCAGCATAAATTTTCGTATTGCGTTTATAGTCTTATTTAGGCATCAAAGTCTAATTTTATAAACTCGACAGTGTTTGTTCGCGTTATCTACGTGTCTGGAATATCTAAATTCGTGAGTACAAACTGCAGATCTTCTATATCAAGCAAATATTATTACGACGTGACAGCTTCAGACGCCATTTTCGACTAAGAAATGATAAAAATATTGGTAATTAAAAAATTTTTTTTCGTTATCGACATAAATTCTGTATTTCAGACTGAATTTAATGCTTATGCTTTAATTCTGGAGAAGGATTTCCTAACCTTCAAAACCAATAAGAAATAATTACGTTACAAAAATTAGATATGTTTAATCGGTAAAACAGGAGGCTCCAGCATCGCCTTAAATATAAAATTACAACACACTAACCTATTGATTTAATTAATTAATTAACGATACAGTCCGCTTTACGTAAATTATAATTTACGTATTGCGGAAATATAGAAATATATATGAAGTCCGTTTTAAAACTTATAATTCATATTAAAACACAAGTCAAAATTTGATTTATAATTTTAATCAATATACATCATGTATATCTTATATATATTTCTAATTTTTCAAATTTTTTTTTTATTACATGATATTACACGCTATGTATAAATGATAAATAGTACTCTATCTTAAATTCTAACATAAAATTGATATGATAAACAAGCGGAATTAATCATCATTTTAGAAAAGTTCACAAAACAAAATGTTAATAACCCGCGCTTCGAAGTTCTTCCGAAATACAAGCAGCAGAATATCTTAGCATATTTTATTTTGTAAATATTTTATTGTAGTTGTAATCGCGGAACATTGTATTCTACCATTTATTATCTACACACACGGTCATTAATGCCTGGACATCTTAAAGTTGACGGGTTTTGGAACACATCCGAAACGCGTGCGATTACTAAGCATTCGTGTATCATGAGTC
>VBVR01000459.1:0-49746 GCA_011638315.1 Tetramorium parvispinum | reverse complement strand
CGTAAATATTATTATTCGGAATAAAAAATAAAAGATACGTATGTGTGTGATGAGAAACATTAGCGTAAAAATAATTTTTACTCTGAAGATTGACAACTATTATTGGCGGGAGTAATTATGAGGGAAAAGAATGTGAGGGATACCAAGAATGCCTATGTCTTTGCACCCACACGTAGAAAAAGTTGGATCCCGGTGTATGGTCAAAGAGTAACGACCTACCGATTGCCCGGTAGTATTCTCTAAAAAGTTGGATCCTTTGACGTGGTTTATCCTTCGTGTGTTATACGTCATTCACATAGATACGGCCCGATCGTGCGCGTATTCGCTGCACGTTGTCGATACGATGTAGGGAACGTTACGAGCAGTTGCCCCAATTTATCCCACTTTTTTGCACCGAGAGCTTCCTGGCCTTTTTAGTCGGCATCCCTTTGCTCTCTTTAAGCGCCGCTTTTAAGTGCACGTACGGTTTAGTGCCGCAGCTGCACTTTGACCAAAGCATGAAGCCGCCCAGGAGACATTTTTATTGCCGGGGCTTAGTGGCTTTGTAACCGCTGCCGATAAACGTTTTGTTTTTGTAATTAACGTAACAAGTAACGTGATGCGAATCACAATTTGAGAAAAATTCCGATTGTCCGCGAATATTTGGAAATATTCGATACCGAGCGATCAAGCGACATGAATCGCGGAAAAAATGTATTCGACGTAACCCGACGAAATATTATTTAGCAAGAAATATTAGAAAACTAGTGGTGACGGATTGCACATTTTTTCTCGATTAAAAAATTTATACTTAAAAGACATAAGGATTGATGGAGCAAGGCTCGATTCTCTCGAGAAAGTATTACAACGTATAGACGTCAAAACTAAAAATTCGGCCAAACAGTGAAGACAATAACCGGACGTATGATTCCAGCATTTCCGTGGCTTTTCAATTATTTTCGATTGCACTTTTACCTCTCGCGCGATCTTCAAATTCGATCTTCTCGCCGCACCTGGTTTCTCGAAAAACCGAAGTTAAAGATATTATCGCATTTGCGGTAACCTCGCGCAAGTCGGTTTGTACATTTCGCACCGTCGTGGAAGATCGAGGTCTTGAGCATGATAGATCTCGTATATTTATCTCTCACAGTTTCCCGACACCCTCAACGTCGATTTGTTTTCCTTCCACTCCGTGTGCCTCATTGCTCAGCCCTCGCTATCGTATCGCGATTTGTCCGTCCCCGATCGACACGATCTAATTGATCACGTGAAAAATTAGGGGTTTATCTCCGTCGCACACGCTCTCTCGCCGCTTCCCGAGGCGGAAGGCAGAATCTGCGGTTCGAAGGGGGTCAGCGGCCGTGGGTCCGTGAGCGACGAAGGGGGCGCACGCATTGTGGTGGTTCCGTGCCATTGAGGTTTCGGAAACATGTCCGTTTATGCATCCCGGATCGCTTTCGGTAATGTTAGCAGTAATTTGTTCCACTGCGGCTTTTGCCTCTCGAGCCCCACGTCCCCAATTTACGAGAAAGCCGCAGCTATTTCCTGTTTTAAAAAGAAGCGCACTATGCGAAGGGCACTGAGGAATATCCGAACTGACTTCCGTCCGCAGTGAAATTAAATTAAATCTAAAGAGCAAAGGGGAGCGTTCAGAAAATTCCGAATGCGATACTCGTTAGAGATAAACGCTTAATTGTATTATCCGCATAATTTCAACGTCATTTAATTAAATTTTGATTTTCAAATATTTCGTTTCTCTGTTAATTAGTTAATATACGCCCCGTTTAATGCTACACGATTAGGTACAACTATACTTTTGGACTCAACGACAATTTTATAATATTTCTAACCATTATTATTTAACATAATGATGCGTAAAATTAAGTTAATCCTACTTATATAGGATTAATTTTAAATTACATTGAAAATGACCATATTTCTGGTCGAAACGTCCGTATGAAATCTTTTACTTTTAATTAAATGTATTTAAGCACCGTTATCTTGTTTAGTCCGTTAGCCTCTTTGTTAACTTTGCGAGATTTTATGTTATCTGCTTATCATTTATAGAACCTTTTTTATTCAAGTATTTGTTTAAACATATTTATTGTTAGAAATATTATAAAATTGTCAACATCATTTCAAATTTTGATTCATTTATCGACCGTCAGGAATTAACAACAAATCAATTTGTTATCTTCGTCTCTATCAACGTTATCTTGCGAATTAAAGTCAAAGCGCTTTTAATTAATTAAGTTCTTACACTGAAGATGGTCCAATTTGTAGACCGAAATAATTTATATTAATAAATAATAAAACTTGTACACGAACATCCGGTATTGGCTCATAGCTCTTTATAATTTAGACTATTTGTTAATAATTCAGCCTTTATAGTTACATTATAAAATTGTGTCCTGAGTCCAAAAGTAACTATATTTTTCTCACAGTGTACGTCACAAAAGTCAATGGAATTCTACTTATTTCAAAGCCATTAAATCGAGGAAACTTTTTGCAGGGGATTTCTCGTTACAAGTTACGAGCTGTATTCGCGTTCATGGTTGGCAGAGAATCGAGGACTTCCCAGTGAGAGATCAAGATTTCCACGGTCGTATTTATCATTAAAGCGATGCAGTCCGACAACGGCGGCGCGGCGGCGACCGTGGAAGCGTATTCGGCTTCATTCAAGATGCTCCCCCCGTTGCTTTGCATTTTTTACACGATCCGAGCAGTCGCCGCGCATCCCGCCGTCGTAAACGTCAGTCCTTAGAAAAAGCACGCAGTTACTTTAATTTCAGTATCCGCGATTTCGGGCCGGGGGTTAGGCAACTCGGCTGGAAACGCTCGGAGGACGAGCGAGGGAGTAAAATTAAAGGGTTTCTCCGTCCTCCGCCGCCGGAAGACGGTGCACATACGAGCTTTAATCTCGCGGCAGTAAGTCGCGGGTTTATTATCATCATCCGAATGTCTGAATTAACTTGCGCTTTATCCGTCTGAAAAAAGAGGCGTCCCTTCGCCCTCGGCCGCGTTTTCGCGTATACAGATCGTATCGAGGAACGTATAATTTAAACCCGTTCGCGCGGGCGTGGCGGGCTCGCGCGGGTAAACCGGCGGCCGGCGCCGTTTTTATCGGCGCCGCGCCGGCGATAAGGCATTTCCTTTCAGGGTTTAAAATCCGCCCATATAAAACTGCCATCCGGCAAGATCATTCTAAATCCTGAATATAAATTGCGAAATTATTGCCGGGCATTAAAAATTGATGAAAATTCCGCCGGTCAAATCGGACGATCCGCGAATCAGCCGGTTTGTTACTGCGGCATGAAAAAGTTTTAGTGAAAGCGTTAACATCGGGCGTCGCCATCAGTCATCCGCGTTGGAACATTGTTGAAAAGTATTCTAACATCGCGTGCACGCGCGCGCGCGCGCGGACGAGGGAAAACTTGAGAGACGGCTCCGAGCCGAAAGTAACGCTCCGCTCGCGGATAACGCGAGTGCACCCCCCGGAAATTTACGATGTGTAAATGGAATGTGCACCCAGGGAATGTAGCGATCTGAATAGAGATTACCTACTTCAGTAACCTTCTTTTAAGGTTACCGCTTTACGCAGCCAGATAACGTATAGATCATAGTCCTAGGAATTTATCCTAGGAATAAATCGTCCGAGAAGAAACTGAATCTAGGTAACGTAGTCGCGGGAAATCGAGTCGAAGCGAGAATCGTCAAAAATAATAGTCGCGATGCTCGAGTCCCTCCGATATCCGGAGCGTGGAGGGTGCCGAAGATATTTGCTCTCGCTCATTTTCATCCTTTTTCTCGCGAGGAGAATATATGCTGAATCCAATACACCTGTATTTACAATGTCCTACATTGTCAACTCTTTCCAGCATTATACATGGTAAACTAGTGAATCGGACGATTTAGAAAAAAATGTCATGAAATAAAGAAGTTTTTACGTACATAATTTTTTATATATGGATTAACTTAACTTCCATACTACTATTTTATGGATTATTAACTTTACGTTAAAGTGTTTGGTTTAAATTATTCACACTTTGAAATCTAAATCTTACTTCCGGAACGCAACCTCTTTAAGATGATCACCATTTCACTGAATGCACTCACTGCTCATTTTCATCCTTTTTCTCGCGAGGAGAATATATGCTGAATCCAATACACCTGTATTTACCATTTCCTACATTGTCAACTCTCCAGTGTTATACATGGTAAACTAGTGAATCGGACGATTTAGAAAAAAATGTCATGAAATAAAGAAGTTTTTACGTACATAATTTTTTATATATGGATTAACTTAACTTCTATACTACTATTTTATGGATTATTAACTTTACGTTAAAGTGTTTGGTTTAAATTATTCACACTTTGAAATCTAAATCTTACTTCCGGAACGTAACCTCTTTAAGATGATCACCATTTCGCTGAATGCACTCAGTCAGTAAATCTGCATACTTTAGCCATTACTCTTTGCAGTATGTTGATAGGAATTTGTGCAATCTCTTGTTGAATGCGACATTTAAGTTGTTGAATTGTTCATGATGTTAGTGCAGTGAAGACTTGACTTTTCAAGAAGTCGCATGCATGAAGATCCGATGATCATCTTAAAGATGTTGCGTTTCGAAAATGAGACTTATGATTAGATTTCAAAATATAAATGATTTAAGTCAAGTATTTTAACGTAAAATTAATGTCCATATAAAAATTGTATAAATAAAAATCTTTTAACGTAATATATAAAGACTGCTATGACATAAAATCAATAAATATGATAAGCGTTGAAATAATCGGATTTTTGTGCTTGATAATATTTTATCGTATAAATTTATATGCATCTCTTCACTTAGCGAAATTATTTTACATTACGAACTTTAAAACGCAGTCTAAAAAAACCTTTCATTTCATAACATTTTTTTAAACGTCCGATTCGTATTGGTTCACCCTATATATAATAATATAAGATAGACATCGCGTCAAGTATTATAGATTGTCGGAAACATTTTATGAGAAGCAACACCTACACTCATTCAAATAATTATACAATTATATAATTCCAACAAATCGAGGTTAATTTCTGATGTTTAAAAAAAACAAAGCTCCTAGCTTTAATTGCTCGAATGTGTTTAACAACATCGGATTTGCTATCTGGTTAAATTGCTAAAGCGGACGTTTAATCATGAAAGAGGGCACCCTAACTTCGCTGAACAGTAGTGATTTAAAATCCTTAGAAGTTGGTCGCAGCTAAAAAGGGAGTTTGCAATCAGCCTGGGAGGCTTGAAAAAACGCGAGCTCGCAATTTAATCAATCTCCTGGCAAGGTTACGTACATCAGCGACAACGGGCATCGCCGTTCGATCAAGCTCCGAGCAGCTTCCAGTGTACAAAGTGTTAAAGAAGGCCGTTGTACGATCACAATCCCACACATGCACACACACACACACACACACACACACAGACGCGCGCGCGCGCGCGTACGCGCGCTCGTATATGCGCGAGCCGGAGTTCGTTTTATCGGCTATCTAATCGATAACGTGCTGGTACTCTCTGGCGACCCTGTCGAGTGCAACACGACACATACGTGTGCGCGGCGCGTCCGTGCAGTCCTGTGTACACAGGTAACATCGTACCGAGTTCATTAATCGCAGACGTCCGTTTAAGCAAGCGTCGCGCTGCGAGCCCCGTGCACGGCAAGTCGATCCGAGGCGACTCCGGCTGCCGGGAAGTCGTGAACGACGGGATGATATCCGGACTCCGTCCGATTGGCAAAGTTTTTTCTTTTTTTCTTTATATGTTCCTTTCGGTAAGTATCTCGTAAAGTGGAGTTACTTTATGCTTTTATGATTGCGGTCTTCCGACTTTTTACGAGCGCCATTCCTTCCGAGGAACTTGGCGGAGGGCGGGGGTGGGTTTTGATCCTCCGCGAGGGTAAATTCGTTTGCATCCGATGCAGGAGATATATCAATTCCGTTAACGCAAACTACGCTAAATTATACGCACTTTTATTCATGACCCGGAAGTTGTAAAATATGATGAGACGAGTGTAACGGAAGCAAAAAAAAAAAAAGATTTTCCTCCGGCGAGGTACATTTTCTTATGCAAATTAACATCGCGCGACAATCCAAATGCGTTGTCTCCGGGAGAAAGCGGAAGAAAATTATCTTTGCGTTACGCCGTTGATATTATCGTGAAACCCGGCGCATAAAGCATCCCCTTTCTTGCGTTGGATATTTTTCGCGGAAACGAGGCGTCGCGACGGTATTCGAAGCTGAGCATTATCGATTCGCCGGCTGCGTTACGTACGACCGCGGTAGTAAATGCATTGACAAGAGATCGAGGATAGAAAACACACGTTTTGCTGCTAGGCGACGGTAATGAAATTCACGAAACGTCGCGTGTTACGTCCTCTTTTGTATGCCCACGTTCGGGCTTTCTCGATGCGCCAACCATTATAGGGAATACGGAAATGCGAAGTGTACGTATGCACGCGAACGTAGGCGATCGACAGTGCATCGAGGGACCGATTTCATTTTAGACTACATGCAGCCCTAAAAGAGATCCCGAATATAAACGGCACCTACGACGACTGCCATTGCCGATTCCCTGTCATTCGTGTCTCTTTGACAACGTTCTATTTATTTAGAGTTTATTCCCGTAGTTTCGATAGGTAAAGAATAACGTAGAAGCTGTCTTTACGTTCACTTGCATTCGGAACCACGAAAGTAATAATCACGCGAATAAGAATTGATAACTGAGAGAATTCGACGCAGAGAATCTGAAATGTTAATAAATTCCGGATTCTAAAATATGAATAATATGTATCTTATTGACACTTTTATATGTAATTTGCGGACTTTCTTAATTATTATGGTGTGACGGTGTATTGTTGTAAAGGTAATTTTTATGATTTGATTTTTCATTGGTCTACGTGTTTTATTTCTTATTATTTGTTTTTATTTATAATTCGATATGGTTGAAAAGAACTTCAAAACGTTTTATTTTTCTTTCTTTGTTAAAATGTAAATTAATTAATCCTCTGAGGCCAGATTGAATGGCGATCACCCAGAAAATTTAAGACCCAATATTTTTAATTATTATTTTATTTATATATTTTTAAATAGAAAAACTTCTTACTATAACTTGTTTTGCTTGTTTTGAATTACAGTTTAACTTGTAATTCAAAATACATAAGTTAATGGTGAAAATATGTGTTTGCCTCACCTACTCAAAATCTCAATGTTAATTCTTAAAATTGTTTTTTGAAACACCTACATAAGACATATGTTTCTTCTTAAAATAACATTATTTCTACATCATTTTCAAATTGAGCGCTATTTAATATTAAATCCAAAAAAGATACGAATTTTTAATTTAAAAGTCAATTTTTTTCGATTTTTTTACTTTTGATCTTTTGGTAAAAAAGTAGAGGACAATTTTTGAGTCTGTACAATAAAAGTTATTGAATAACATCTTGAAGATGTTTCATGAATTTTTATAACTTTATTGATGCACATAAATTGAATTTATAGACTTTAAATTCTCCCGTCTGGATGGCGAGTACCTATACCGTGGCCGGAACGAAAAAAAGAGGTGTGATCTCGGAAGGATAAATTTTAACTCTCTACCACTTAATTTATTTGTTTCAACTCGTAATTTTTCTTACTTTACTTTGCACAAACGAGATGGCACATACCTTTATCTCCTCCTTTTTCCGAATGAATTAGTAAAGGACTCGAAGAAAATTGTAACATAAATATTCAGTTAGACAGTACGATCAGCTATTGAATTGTTTTTTGGAGCCCGAGCGCAATTGTTGTTGAAAGAGCTTTTATTAATTGAAGCGGCGGTCGTAGCAATTTGCGAAGGAAATAAGGTTTAAAAAGCGGCACATTTATGGAACCTTAATGAATGCACGTATGCATCATTTAACGGGCAACTGCGTTTCTAAAGAGAGTCATCGATCTAAAGATGGCTGCAATAGTTAAGTGAATACAGGTCACATTTTCCGCACGACTAATTTCTTGGGTAATTCACGCTTTATACAGGATGATTCAAAGCTTGTTCTATTCTTATTCCTCCGATTCGATGTAAACGGCAGCGGCACGAGGATCTTAAAGCGCTTGTAAATCGGTGCTTCGGTGCGTTCAATTTCGCCCGGGCGCATTTAAATATGCTCGACGGGCGCTCTCTGGCAAATAAAATTTCCGTGAAAAATCGTTCCTGCCGGACGCTGACGGCCATTTTGGCGGGCGCCGAGTCATACGTCCGACTTTGTCGGTACGCGGGTACTTTTACATTTGCAGGACCGCGCCGCACGGCACGCACACAGGCGAGCGGGGGATATGTCGAGTGTCCAGACGGTTTAAAAAAAATTGCAACGCGGCCAGAAGCCGCGCGCGCTCTAAAATACAATTCCCTGTCGGACGTAACATCGTTGCAACACGATCCGCGCGACAGTACAAATCGAGCCTCCGCTGCGCCCGCTTCAAAAAGCACCGGGACGTTAGTGAACCGTAATTAAATTCTGCGGGGGTGTATATATAATATATATAACACGCGTTGATTCGCCAATTAATACACGCTGCATGTCGACCGCCGGCCGCGGCGACGGTGTTTGTTTCGGTTGCCATTCACATTTCCTAGTTCGCTAAAATATATAACGCGGGAAACAACTATTAGTCAACAAATGGCGGCCCTTATGAGGAAACATTGCGTGTATATCGCGGCAACACGAAGGAAATGATGTTTCAGTTATTGAGAAATTATTTGTGTTTTCATGTATAGGCATTACAGCGCGCGGAAAACAAATGTTGCGACAACAGTCCGACCTAACGTTCGCGCTTTTTAACGGACAGAGCGGTGAGGGGTTAATAAAGCCCCGCGACAACGACGTCGCAATTTCAGCACGTTCGCCGACGTCTTCAGCTCCGACGATTTGGCTCCGTGGTCCGATCCACATTTAATGGACCATCGACCTCAGCGCGCGCTCTCCCGCGCTGTCGCTCTTCCTTCTTAGATCGATCCCGAGCGCCGTACACATGCCACCCCCTCAAGAGCCGAAGCGGGGCCGGGCAAACTTCTCCTCGATTACTATCGCAACTGCACCGTTACCGCGCCGTGGAAGGAAACTAGGGACGAACAGCGAGGCGGCTCTGTCAACCGCATCCTCAAAGCGACGTCTACCTTATTATCCACTTTTTGCTTCTAAAACTGATGGCGACGCTGTCGGAGCGTTCAACTACGAGCGCACGAGAAGCGCCTTAGAAGCTAATTGTTCGTTCCTGATTTAAGGATTTAGGAAAGCACGGCTCTTTTTCCGTTCTCTTTCTCTCTCTCTCTCTCTCTCTCTCTCTCTACCGGCGAGTCCGGCGGGTATGTTTTTGTAATGAGAATTTAATTGCAACGTCTAATTTTTCACAGAGTCTGAAATTTCCTGCATTTTCCTTCCACTTTTGAAATTCTCCTTCTCCACTTTTTGAACTCAAACATACTAACGTTTATTAATATGTAGTCCAAAGAAACTTGAAATTCTTTCAACACAATCCAAATTTAATTTAACTTTTAAGCTGTAACTAAATTCTTAAGCTAACTGAATTTAGTAAATATTGGGAGATAAAATTTACATTAATGTTGAAATTCAAGGCAACGTAACTTTCTCCTCGGGCAGTTTCAACTAAAGTCGACTGAAGAAGAAACTGAGGAAGAGCAGGACGATGTTACTTGTTTAAATTAAACATGCAAATGCGATATCGCCAAAATCATTTTAATCGCGCTAATTAAATTCTTCCGAATTAAATTTTTGTCGTTACACCGATAAGTTGGATTAATGGCGTCTGTCGAAAAGTCGTAAATTCGCCGAATGAAATTTTCCGCAAATTGGACGGGCAAGTAGAACGAATCGGAGCGCACAGCTGTCCACGCTTACAAATTCGCGGCCGTGCGGTGCCTCGCTGCGTCGCCAGGCCGTTTGATGGCCATTTAACGTTGATTGATCGATCGACCTGGCGCGACGGCGCGTTCAATCGCGCCGATTCTCGCGCGCGTACGGCAGTTCGCCCCGCTCGCTTGCTCGCTCGCTTGCTCGCTCGCTCACTCGCGTCCGATGCATTATCTGCGGTTCCAGCACGCGGAGACCGATGAATGGTTTATGGGCCGCGCGCATGTTGCACTTGCAAGGAGGATCGGTCAGGATCCCGCCAAGTCGCATAATTCATCCCGGGACGACGACGATGTCGCTCGCGTTAGCACATACCTGACACGCCGGGGTGATATCCCGCTTTCCAACGATTAGCTTCTCCACGGGTGGATATCGCTGTCATTCCGGGACGTGGATTCCCGCGAGACGTCACGCTCGGAGACCCGGCTCTCTCGCGTTTTTAACGACACCCCGCGCGCGATAATGTCGCCTCGCGTCATGCGCGAGCGCGCGGCTCGTCGTTCCGCGGGAAATTGCGAATGATCTTGGGGGAATTGATAAGAAGGGGTATTGTGTAAATCTTCTTTCACGATCACGAGAGTCGTGTGGTACGCCATTCAGAGATTAAAGGGATGAGAGCGTGTAGACGAATGAAGGAGAAAAAGGAAAATTACGGAGGATAGTAATCCAGCGTGTTTGATGTAATTCCGCTCGAGCGAGTGCAAAAATTATAGCTTTATAAAATGTAAGGGCTTAACACGAAACATAAAACCTCTGAAGGATCATTGAAGAAATTAAGAAATGATAGAATCTAAACATTTAAAGTCTCGGAAATGAGTGTCTTAAATACGTGAGCGTGAAATAAATTGTCAAATAAAATTATTGTATGTACAATGAATTTGCGCGGGACGAGAATAATTTTTTAACCAACTCTTTATTCGTCGCAAGTACTTCCACTTTAATTGAATTACCCCAGTCCACATTTTCGTTTGTCCCACATTTTAATATTTTTAATTGATGAAATCTGCGATTTAGTTCTTCCGATAACAATCGAATTAAATGACAAATAAATTGCAAAGCAAATAGATCTTCGTCACCTCAATTACAACTGAATATTTAACGCAAGACACTTGAAACTTTTCGGTGAGTTGGTAATTGCTGATATTGTCGGGCCGTCCCGGTATATTCTTGTATCCCATTGACGTTGCTAGGGGGACAGAAATTCGTTATACAAATTGAAACTTATTTGGTGTGCTGCCGAGTCGGCTGTGTCGCTTCGTAGATTCACTAAAATAAATTAACGTCAGTCCAATTATCGTAACGAGTCCTTTCTCACTCGCGTCCCGCCGCGTTTTTTCCCCCATCGATTCATTTGCGATACTTGCATGAGATATTCTACGTCCTCTCAATTTTTCCTGCAATGTCCACCTAATCCGATCAGCATGATTTCGGTGCTTTATTATTTGTTACCACGTTATCACGTGTATAATTATTCCATACACGCGCCCTTCTCTCCCACTTCTTCTTCACCCGAAACTATCAAGCAGAAATTGTTGCGTAATGAAAATTGAGAAATGTCCGCCAAGTATTTTTCAGAGGGGAAAACTGAAGAATGTGAGAAAATTGGCGACCCCCCCCCCCCCACGTACGCTCGAGCGAGTGCACGAGGAACCTATTCCCAAGTGTGCAAGAACTCGAGGATCTGATGACCCAGGAATCCAATTACCGCGGGTTCCGAGTATATCCCAGGATTCAAAGCGCAATTTGAAAAGCTACCTCTCCTTCCGCCCGTTCTCACGGGACACTAGATCTGACTAGGAATTGGTTATCAATAATTCTGGCATTGCTTCGGGGACGTGACACTTACTAGAAACGCTGAGAGGGACGATCGTTTGGACGAGTATCGAAACTTTGCTATATCCCACGAGCATCTTTAATGTAGCTTCATCGGAGTTCGCCGATATAGCGCGGCTATCGGCTGCTCTTTTCAATATTGAACAACATTCAGACTTGGACGTTATATTGATTAGAGTTCTTCAAGCAAATGCCGAAGTTCTAAGAATTTCGACGGGTCAGAGATTTATCAATTAAAATCTCTCCATATTAATACAAACGCGAACATTTTTCTTACACTGAAAAAAAATTCTGGTTAAAAACGGACGAACCAGAAAATTTTGATCAATATATTCTGGTTATTATAATAGAACTTAATACTTTATAATTTATAATAATTAGAATTCCTATTATAATAACCCGAATATTTGATCAATCCTACAAGATTTTTCTTACAAGATTCGTCCGTTTTTAACCAGTTTTTTTTTCAGTGCATCAATATACATAGATATTATACAGCAAAGAAAGAGTTTTCATTGTAGTGAAAAAATTAAGAATTAAATCTAAATCTAATTTGAATTTCGTTCGATTTGACTATTATGAATCTCAGTCATAATTTTTTATTATTTATTTACGTATTTTGTATACGATTATGTTTCGTCCAACGTATACGTGAGTAGTTGCACGACAGAAATATTAAGCTGCGACGTGATCGAAAAAATGTGCGTTTTTTTAGTCGCATGAGTTGTTATTAATGCCCCCCACGGCTGCCGCCTCCGTTCGTCTTGCTGTGACGACATGTGGAATTTTCAGCGACAAACGCATTGTATAATACGCAATGCGAATCTGCCACGAGGCTAGCCATAAAACAAACAAATTGCCCGAGCCACGGTAGGTTCGTGTTCCGAATTCGCGTCATTCATCGTATGTGATATCACGCATACAATTTACTTCTATTCCGTCATTTCATAGATGCACTCGCACACAATATGATTTCTATCATCGAAAAATTGTTTTATATCGACTAGAAATTTCCAGTGCAGAACGACGAAAATTTTAATATTTTTCAAATAATAATTTGGATTATATTGGCGGTTCTCAAAATTTTTTAATACATGTCCTGACTTTTAATTTTGAAAAGTCTTCTATCAAAGTGCATTGGAATAGCTCTCATTATTCCCGATTTCTTATAAATTCATAGATGAATGAATATTCTTAAGCCCGAGAAAGTCGGTCAGCTTTCCAGACGTATTAATGACTTCATTGAACAGCCATTAAAGTATCTTCATGTATCTTAGCAAAGAGCTTACAGGGAAGCTAATAAAACTCCTTCTTATTACTTGCTTAATGCGTAAAAGTACTTTCTATCGTGACAATAAAGGGATATTCTAGTAATATAATAAAAAGAATTTGCCCAACAGACACGATGCGAAATTATCATCACGATGCATGAGACTAAACTTGATAAAAGCCAAATAAAAAATTTATATGAATAAGGAATAAGAATAAAATTAAGATTGTAAATTTTGAAAATCTAGCAATATTAAAAATCCTAAGAGATCTTATTAAAAAATACAAGTTTAGATAATAAAAATTTATAAAAATTTTGAACTTAAAATAAAAATCTTTATATATTAAAAGCTATTTTGTGAAACTAATAATAAGACTTGAATCAAAAAGATGGAAAAATATAATTATCAGGCTTTACAAGAAGAAAATTAATAACCAAAGAACAAATATTGAGATTCGAGGGTGTAGATATCATAATTGCATCTTTGGTATCTGTTACGGGGGTTAATCGGGCCGAAAGAGCGAGAAAATTCAGCATCTTAGGGCGAAGTCGCGTGGAAACCTTAATTATCGCTAATTGGATTTTAGCCTGTCACGTTTCGTCAGACTCCTGTCAGCGTGAAGTTGCAGAGCTACTGTGGCTGGAATTCACTATCGCGGAGAATCTATCGGCATCTCGATGAGAACTTCTCGATGGCCCTGTACCCAATTAAATGAAAGTAACTTTCCGCTACCGTACAGCTCTCATCACAGGAATTACTCAGGATAAGGATAGCCGATGCCGTTTCTTCGGATTTAACTTAAGTTATTAACCTTGATCAAATCTGTTCAATTTTCCGAGTCTTTAATATGGATGTGAAAATATAAAACTTAGCCAACTAAATTTTGAATTTTTATTTTAATCAGTCAAAGGCAATTTTCCTACTTTTAAATCTTAAATCTCTGAAATTTCTGGTTGTCGACTAATTCATAACTAATTGATTACTTCATATTCCTAGAACTAGACTTAATTTTTTAATTGTTTATTCTTTTTGCATATTCTTAAATTTCTATCCAACAGAATCTCCATGATTTGTGCTTTTTAATGATTTTGGATTTTTTTATTCTTGAATTTTTTAAAGTACTTAATTGAACCAATTTTCTGAAATGCATATTTTAAACTCTCGAATTATTAAATTCTAATCTTTCTAAATGGAAATACGCATACTTTTAGCTCCATCAATTTTGATTATATCCATATTGCATCTTTTACATCCTCGAAATTTATGAGACTCCAATTTTCAAGAATTTCCAATTCCATAATCTTGAATTGTTAGTGTCTGAGGTAGTCCCTTAAACGTGGCGGCGACGCCGGCGGAATAAAAATAAGAAACGGGACGTATTTTTATTCACCGCCGTAAAATATTTACAAGTGTAATTTCTCATACCGTTTCTTTAGTGAATATCGAATATCAATAGCTTCTTGCGAGAACGAGGGGACAATCAATCGAAACGTTCGTTACAGCGGCGCAATTGGACGTCATTTCCACGAGGTATATGAAGTAGAGGCAAGCAGTAACGCGCTTTCATTAAATTCCATGCACTAAAAAGTAAAAGTACGGAGCAGCCTCAATCAAATCGTTACCGAATCACCGCGAGTTTTAACCTGAGTAACCCCTGGGAAACTTCGTCTAGCTTGTTTCATCGATACCCCAGCTTCTTTTATTTTATAAGACACGCTCTATGGATTTTCCGGTAATTATCGGAAAATGTCGTAACTGCGGATAATTGACATAATTAAAGCCATCAGATACTTTCTCTCGGGGTCGATCTCAAGAAATATTCCTGTCTAACGCTTCCTTTTAAACTTACAGATACTTGCGAGGTATGTGCTAAGTATCGAGCATTTTTTCCTCTCGATTTAATAATATCCTCGCGAGTTTAAAATAGTTGGCGCCGTACGAGGATTTCGCGTTTCGTAAATATCTTCCACGGTATTTCGTCGTAACACGTATTATCTCAATATGTAATTTGCGCGAGATATCTCGCCAGACTCCTAGGATTTCCGGTGTCCAAGAATTAAGTATCTCGCAAATCCCTAAATCTCGGAATTGGACGGGACTTAAAATGTGCAAGAGACCAAGGATATATAGTTATATTCTGTATCCGGGATACCCGGGAGCCTCTCCGGATCCTGATATGCGGGATCGAATGAGTAAAAGCCGAGACGAAGAAACGAAAAGAGACAGGGCCGATGGGGGTTGGATGAAAGATGGGGACGGCAGCGGGGACGTCGGCGGAGGACTGCGAAAGAGAGCGGGATAGCGGCGCAAAGGCAATATCACAGTCGACTAGCACGAGCCGTCTCGGCATACTAAGGGGACGGGAGTGATTTTTAAAACAGAGGACGGAGCGCCCGCGGGAATCTTAAATAACCGGGGCGAAGTGTTAGACGGGCGACGGGAGGGGAGGACACGGTGTCGCGACCGGTGCCGGCAAATCGTGGAAATATTCCGGGCGAACGGCCGCGAGGGGGAGAGTGACAGTCCGGGAAATTGGAAAATTGAACTCGCACTCTTGGCGGATCCGTCAGTGGAGTGCCTCTACCGCGACATCCTCTTCCCTCGCCCCACTTGCAACTGGAGCAACGTCGTCTCCAGTACGCACGAACGCCCTTACCTTTGCCTTGCATCAGTGGTAATGATATTCCCGGGGAAAATCAATGGAGATCATTATGTCTAAATTGAAATTTATGTGCTGGAAAAGGGATGGATCCATAGATTAAACCGACAATTCAGGCTACTAATCAACTTTGCAAATATAAAATTCGCAAATTATGTAATCAATGTTATAATTTCCTACTCAACAATATAATATAACTACTATTATATACAAGACATGATTGTAATTATATTGTTGAGTGGGAAATTATGATATTGACATTATGTTATTGTTACTTCGTGTTTACTGAAAATCAATTATTCAAAAATTTTCAAATGTTATAACTAACATTAGATTAAAATTTATTAATTAAATTAGATTAGTATTTATTATATTAAATATTAAATACTTTACGTTTACACTGTTATACTCAGTGTGTCAAATTATATTCAATTTCGGTCATTTTTAACTATTCCACGGGTCGCCACTGCTCGCCAACCCTATTCGATATTTCATTAATTTTTACTAAAAGAAAGATAACATGGAAGTTAAATTAGATAAATTAACAACATAAATAAACTTTACTCAATATGTCGATAATTTTACCTCTATTATATAGATATAACAGATTATAATAGAATAATAAGAATATTTCTAATTTGAGAATTTTGATCGGCACTTTACTAGAGTGCACGCTGTAATTGTATTATAATAAACATTGTTTTCAGTACTTTCTATTTTTAATTTGTGATTCGTTTTTTTTTTACAGGGAAGTTTGAGATGACTATTCACGATAAGTGTGAACTCTATTAAACTTTTCCTATGAAAAAAATTCCAGATTCCTTGAGGAATAAACTTGTTGCTAATATACCCGCTCTTCAGTGTGCGTCGCAAAAAAAAAGCGTAGGTGCATTATCTGCGCGTACATATAGCTCTTTAAGCATACTTTAGAAAGGATGCATTTTAGGACAATACGTCCATCCTCTCAACCCAGGAGGGAGACCTGGGAGGTAACCTCGCGCCCCCTTAAGACCTCTCTTGTACTACCATGAGTCTTTTGTGAAACTTGCTCTAAAGTTCGGGATAGTAACGTCCCTACGAACAAATTTCGCCGCCGAGGCAGACGAATTATGTTCCCATGGGGATAAGTCGTTGCTCCTCCCTTTGCTGATGCAAATCATTGTCGAAATTCGCAAGGACAGAGAATCGCCGGGACAAAGAGATTTAATATTGATTTACCGGCGTTACTGTAAAAGTGGACAAAAAAAAAACTGAAAATGATATCGCACGCTTCTTTCAATATCGCGTTTTATTTTGTCAAGTATATAAAATAAACCGTTCTAGTTATCCCTGAACGCTGATGTTTCATTATTTATTCAACAATGAGATTAGCGGTAATTGAATGCAGATCGGGGGACACTGTGTACATCGTTTACCTTTACTCCGCACGTGCATGTGCGAATTTGCAGCCCGTCGAATTATCGAGAAGCTCTCCGCACGCTTGTCAATTACCCGAATACGTGTTTCGTGCTTCCGAACTGAGATGTAACCAGAAATTCCCGTTGAAAAGCGATTTAAGCACGACGTTGCGTCAAATTCAATATTCAATTGTTGTCGTAATGCAGTGACGCGTAACGCACTGCCCCGATCGAAACGCCGATAATTACGGACCTTCCGCGGCACTAAAAATCTTTCCCCGCAAATTCTTGGCGAGATAACTCTTTGATAATGCGGTTAACATCTTCAGTATTTCTACGATACTGTAAACTTGCGAGTTTTATTATATTTAATTCCGCGGTTCTTCAATTTCACATCTTAACATATCGAAATCCCGTTTTATCTTCGATATAAAATTTCCTGATATCAGAGACCATTATTATTTCAGATTTTTTTCCTACGGGTTTAATATCCC
This sequence comes from Tetramorium parvispinum, assembly GCA_011638315.1. Taxonomy (NCBI): domain Eukaryota; kingdom Metazoa; phylum Arthropoda; class Insecta; order Hymenoptera; family Formicidae; genus Tetramorium; species Tetramorium parvispinum. The sequence goes on along the minus strand of VBVR01000459.1, from coordinate 32,174 downwards.
ATTTCCTTCAATTGGAAATACACTCAGGACGATTTCTTTCAATTGGACAGATCTCTAGGACACTGATATTTAAGTTCATATTATTTCACGGACCCGTACCATAGTTCCCCATTGTTATGCAAGTGGAAATACGTGCTTTCATAAATCTTTGATATCGGTGGAATGGTGATTCCTTGGATTGACACATTTAATGTAGTCGATATTTTCAGAGTGACATGAATATATATTTATTTCTCCACGCGTCTTTCATATGTTTATTTAACCTATATTTTTTTTATTTACTCATTTCGCTTGTATTTGCGTTTTATGTTATCTTATACCGGCACTTTTTAACATTTTATTTACAAATTTCGCTCCATAGCGAATAGAGTATAAAGCTAAATTCAATATTTGTCTGTCATCGCGGCATACTGATATATTCATATCAATTCAGTTAAAATATAATATAATAAAAACACACGGGCGTGCGCGTATGCGCAGCGTGCACCCGCATACGCGACACTATTTCTATTGAATTAAAGCGAACCAGCGCTCAGCCTCGAAGCAAGACAAACGATAGGTATTAATTTCAACTTGTCGCCGAATATTTCCTGGTTGGCAGGCGGTCGTAAGAAAGAAACGCGGTAACACACATATATATAACAGCCGCCGCCGACGCGACGTCGCGAAATTTTTGCGCCATGTTTCTAACGAGCCCATGAATTTTCACTTCATCCATTTCGCGCTAAATGCGCCAGCTGAGAAAGAAAACGTAACGAATGATAGTAAATCTTGGCGAAGTTGGGAGGGAAGGGAGGCGAGGGATGAAAAGCCAGCGTGATGTACACTCGGCTAATTTCACGTTTTTACCTAATATCCTTCTTATGAGAATTTGTCGCGGCCATAACAATACCCGTGGACATTGCCGGGAGAGAGAGAATTGCGCAAACGAAGTAGGGAAGAAACTGGATTTTAACCAAACGGTGTTGACCGCACCGCGAATCGCGTACATTGTCCTCCGCGCAATAAAACTTTTCACGGAAAAGAGATCCGTAAAAGGATACGTCAAGAATCCGTAAACTTCAGAGCAACATCCTGAAACACGACTAAACTAAAATCTAGAACCTCTAAAACAACAGCGCGCAACTTGAGAACTACAGAGAAACAGGAAACGAAGGACCCCACTAACACTAGATTTCCCGCGGAGTTGTGAACATTTTCAGTAAAGATGCTTCGTTGAATAAAATTAGAGGCAACTTTTCCTTAACGAAAATTTAAGCGTAGACCTTGTTACGGAGTTAACACTGGAAAGTAAGGAGTTTTCAGATTAAGCTACACGACTGTAAACGAATAACAAGATCGTACTTTTAGTTAATTGAGCGTGCAAATTAAGTTGGTTTCATCGCCGAGCAATAATAACTCTTCGGATCGAATACAACTTCGAAATACAATTGCAGATTAAACTTTCAGCCGTCCGTGGAAGCTTATAGAAGGGTACGAAACTTGTTCCTATCGATTTTTATATTTTACCGAGAACACCGTGTGTCCTATGTTTCGCACGTATCTGCTCTGTTTTACATAGGACGCCGCCACGAAAGCTGCCTCCTCCAAACGTGTCCGAAAATAATTTTCGGCGGTACTTGTCGCTCGCGCATGCGGAGACCGGAAAGCTCGACACCGACACCGAGTGGATAGGGTTCTCGTTTAAATTCAAATCCCAACCTACTTCCTTGGAACCCTTTCGTGAAATTTACTCTCCAGCATGCATGCAAAATAATCGCGAGGCCGAACTGCAGGCGCATGACTACATATCCTGTTAAAAATTTGAAATGTTACGGCTCCGATGTTACAAATAACATCATATCCATGGCTGAAGTTGGATAAACGAGAGATTACTTTAACCATACAAAAAGCGTAAAAAAACTAAGAAAAGAACGGTGTAAAATGCGAAACAGATATTAAAGCAATTATTAATCATTTTAGAACGGACGGTCCCTTTTGGGATCAGACCTTTTATTTCAGATCTTTTATTAGTTCAATTTTCATGAAATATGTTATAGAGAAGGTTTCCATGCTGTACTTTTCAAATATAAAGCCATAATTAAAATTACGGAGCCAATATGGATTTAAATGAAAAAGAGAAAAATGACGCGTTTTACATAAAATTCACTTTATATAAGTTTTTGAGATTGCCAAGTTCGTTTCTAATTTTAAAAGTGTACAATTCTAAAAAATAACAGATGAGAATTTTTTATGTTACAGCTTATCATTATTTCGAGTATCTATACAGAAAACAAATTCAATGTAGTCTGTAGCAAACAGATCATTTTCAATTTTACAATTTAAAAATATTCAATTTAGCGACCTCAAAAGCCGGTATGAAGTATAAAGTTTCACGCAAATCGTATTTGGACATTAGATGTGTTATATTGGATCCGTTACATATTAAAATATACAGAATTGTAAGGCCGCAATCGTAAAAAGCGAATCATAAACTATAAAAAAAGAACTACTGTTTTAATATTTTAATATTTTAACTGTTTTAATATTTTACTTCCATAGAAAGCCGTCGATCTGAAAGAGTTAATCGAAACGAATAATAATTTAGAAAATACACAGATTCTTACACAGATACAACGTAAAATTTGTGTAAAACTTATAAATACTGTCTATACAGTTTTTTTTATTTAAATAATAAATTGGTACATGCAAAATTTATTGTAGCAACTCTTGATTTTACTTCTTATTTCACATCGTTCTCCTCAGTATGTTCCTTAAGTAAAATGAAAGCAAATTGTCCACGGAATTTTCTGCCGTAGATTGCGGTTTCTTCAAATTTACCAGACTGTTATCGCGTATTAAGATCCTGCAGCGCTAAAAGATAGCGCGGCGAATGTTTCCGTGATGTCGAAAATCATCAGGCATCCGCAGGCCGATGCTAATGTTCTGATATGACATCTGCGCCCTCAGTACGTCACGATGTAGGTATGCTGAGTCGCTCTCTCGGGCATTACCGCGCATATATGGCGGCAGACATTTCGTGATCCGTACGTTAAGAGAAACGGCCGTATATACGACGGGGGATAAGTCGATGATAAAGAACGCATTTCAGAAGTCATCATCGCGCTATAGCTCGTTTCAAAGATTACGACCGTAGAATCAGGACGTAGAATCGGGGAGCTGGAAGAGCCAGAGGAATCCAAACAGTCAGGAATTCGCTCGTCATGCGTTTGCAATACTAAACGCTGATTCGACTCGATATTGAAAGAAGTTTCAAACTCCGAAGCTCGAATTTAAGTTTCAAATAGTTGCAAAATTTTTAAATTGCGAAACTTCGCAGTATATACGTACGTATGTCAAAGTTCCCAAATTATAAAGTGTTAAATTCGCCGAGTTATGAAATTCGACTTTTTTTTTTAAAAAAGTGCAAATACCAGAACGACGCACTGTCAGAATCCACTAATTACTCGTTTAGGATTCCCCTGCGATTCGCGTGTGTTGCAGACGCGAAAAACTTTCCTCAAAATCCGTAAGACGAAGCAATCGGAGATTTCGGGCCAGGAATTAGGAAAGAATTTAGCGAATGCGTTTATCTGCGCACATTGAACATGCTTTAGCTACGACGCTGCAAGAAGCGGTAGCTACCGGCTAACCGCCGGTTGTGCGCGCTACGTGCTTCCGGGCAGATAATTCTAACACAAAACCCCTATGTAAAGCCCCGCCGGTGGGTTGCCCATGGTGTGTAACGTGATGTTAAATTGTACCGTTTCGAGCGATTGCCGCGAATAACGTGGCGGCTAATAGAACATAGCCGTGCGAAATTCGCGTATCGCTATACAGTTTGCTTTGTGTTCTCTCTCTCAATAAGACGCGTCGATGGAGCTACAGAGCCAGCGATTTCATGCGCATCGAATTGAAATCTGAACAATGCCAGCAGCCAATTAACGGGCGGATATTCGTACAAGGCGAGCGTAGAACGAAGAAGGTCTGTCGGACCTTTCGCGCCGGTAAAAGGCTTCGACGAGCATTCCACGAGTTTCGATTAATCTAGGATTTCATCTGCGTGAGTTAGCAAATGAAAAAATAAGACGTGATTCGAGGGTCTGTTTCTCAGGAAAACGACTCGGCTGTCAATCGAATCTGATTTTCTTGTAAACTTTAGGGAATCTAGTAATTTTGCGATAGCTTCCAGGCTTGCGGTCAAAGAATTTATCTGCTCGCGCAGCTCGACATCAGCTTCGACGGGCGATAAAATGTGAAACAGGTTCGCGCCCGCTCTTGGCTATTGCGGTTTTCATTGCAACCAACTCGTGCATTATCGACTCTCTCGCAGTGTTTCGAGGGCTCGATAACGCCCTGGCAGCTGTCACCGATGGCGAAAAATCAGAACGTATCGGCAGGCGAGGCTCGTGCAATACGACGGGTGAAAAGATAAAAAAGAAGGATCGCTAATAGCGCAAACTGCGAAGCGCGCGTGTTCTGCGCGAAAAAAAAGGAAGCTTAAAATGAATTACGAGTTGTAATACACACATCTTAAAATATATAACGAAACAAGGATCGGCACAAATTGCTCGTGCACAGTATTCGACATAATTTTGAAAGCTTAAATTAAAAACACATAATCGAGAGACGGATTGTTGTTCAATTATTTGATACATTTATTATCGATACTCCGAGCACAGGTAAACAAGCCAGTTTGTAAAAGAGCATTCTTCTTTTCTAATTTGTACAATATACGAATATTAATTTTGCAGAATATTCCGGGTGGATGGATATTAATAAAGATCTTGCTTTAATGTCATGGCCGTAAAAAGGAATACTTCGACGTTGTAATTATCAGAAAAAAGCCATTCAACGGTCGACACACGTATTGGTGAGCCAGCTCACTCGAGGACCATTCACAAAATGCTTTAATAAGAGCAAATTGCGCAAATAGTTTGGAAATTTACACGGTAGGAATTCTTTTCGTTCAACTATGCCGGCAACGATACGGCTACCTCCGGCTCTTTGCGGTCTGCCGTGTTTTAAATACTTTCCAATTAGCACGGAAACTCGCGCGCTTGCCACCGTGTACAGCTTAGATTTGCATGAATCGTTTATTCCACAGTACATTCTATTCAAAATCCTGGTACTGCACCTGGTTTCTATTCTATTCGTTAAGGAATTTGCACACTTCATCAGCAAATTTTCAATTCGACGCGCCGTGTAACTGCCGCTACGCACAGTATCTTCCTTCTTTTTAATTTTAAATTAAATATTCTCAGTCGAACATCCAATGTAAATTGTTTAGAAAATAAAATAATGAAATAGAATACGTCGGTTTAGTAAAATGGACTTAGGGAGTCGGAGGCATTTGGCGGCACACCGTTTCTAAATACATTCAGCCGAGAATATTAAATGAAATTTTGCTGGCAGCTAGAAATTCAAATCCATAATTAAAGCAACGTCTGTTTTCGAAAACTCGTAAAATATTTGCATTCGCAATCAACCTTGTTTGAGTTACTTCGGCAAAAAGCGCGTTTCGTACACAGACCGGCATATTAAATCGTACGTAAATATCTCGCGACGGCGAAATGAAAATAACGTTTTCCGTGGGACAAGCCCGTGCGCCGTGCCAATGATCTGCCATTGTAAATTGTAATTCTTCGGGCCTTCAGGACGGCCGGTGTCACGTTACTGGATACATATGGCGCTGCTTAATAAATCCAAGCAGATACAACCCGCCGCAATCTAGCCGCTGGACACGTAATCTAGCTTAACGTATGTATCCACTCGATTTTCTCGCTTTGCCGCTCGGAGCCCTTTCCCGCCCTCTTTCTATCCATCCCATCTCTCTCTGTCTCCCCCCTATCTATCTTTCGCGACTCGCGAGAAGGAAGGGTGGGTCTCTCTCTCTCTCTCTCTCTCTCTCTCTCTCTGTATGGTAGTCCCCAGATATGAAATCGACCGCAGATATGGACTACGATGGATCGCTTTTGAAACTGAAATCGCGGGGCTAGGGCCGAGCGAACCACGGAGTCAGTTCCATAAAATTAAACTTCAGATATTGCGAACTATTCTCACCTGTCTCGCGTCATTGCATAAGTTTCAAGTCAAATTTGAATATATGAATAGTGTTGCCAAACTTAGCTAGTTAAACCTTCAAATTGGTTGGTTTCTGCTATCTCTGACTTTTATCTGCTATCTGTTTTTTAAACGTCCACAGTTTTTATTTCAATTCATTTTAGCTGTCCTTCAAACATCAGAAAGCTTTTACCGTTTTAAAAATGATTTTTGGAATGTTATGCTAGTTTTGAATATTCTTATATCGAACCTGATGAAAGTTATGGTTTTTTCTTTCATATTACTGGAATTTTAGTATTTTCAGATTAGATTGTTTGATTTGAATTTGAAGAAGTTTAAATGCTTCTGAAGAACATTAACATTTCTAGCAGATTTTACTTTGAAGATTGTAATTATTATAGATCTTATTTTATATTTTAAGTCAAAATTTGCTAAAAAGAGATTTATCAAGAGTGTTTTTAGTATTTACATTTTTTAATTCCTTTAGATAATCTCAAAAATCTGGATATGATGCGTCAAAGCTCGCATCGCGCAATCTCTGAGGGAAAATTGAAGCGCGGTCGGAAAATAAAAATTCGCTCAATATTACGATTGTAACGAATGCGCTCTATAGAAATTGATTCGATCGTAATTCCATGGGCTATTCATTAAAAACGGTATCGCGTGTTTGCTCCGGTCTCGTAAATCACAAATCGGTGGTGCGAGCATTAACCGCGATTTGAATTGCGATATGAATCCGCGACGTAGATAAAGTCCGGCTTTACCAGTCGTAAACGGGACGCGCGATGACGAAGTCATAAACCAGCGGCCGGATTTAAAAGGTAGCGTGCACAAACGGGGCGTGCATGTCCCATTCGCATATGCAGTGGATCTTGGGGGATCCTCGCGGAATATCACGAGTAGCTTCCGTTTCATTGGGATTTACACGATTGCCGAGGATGAGGACTGTCGGGGATCGACCTCTCTCTCTCTTTCTCTCTCTCTCTCTCTCTCTCTCTCTCTCTCTCTCGCCCGGGCTCGATTCTGACGCCCCGACCCTGAGCTTAACCTTACGTAACAGCCTCTGGTCTGGCACGGGACGATAAATCTTCATGGAGGCATTAGTGCTCCCTGTTACCACGTACGTGCACTCTATACCTATGTACAGATACAACGGTTGTCAAGGTGACCTCAGAAAAGGGAAAGAATGGTGCGACTGGAAAAGGGCAGCTCTTTTAATTGCCTTTTTCTAATTTATACCCACGTAGAGCCATGTAAGTTTGACGACAATTTCAGAAAATAGAGATGAATGATTTTTATTTCGGCACTGAAAAAAATTCTGATTAAAAACGGACGAATCAGAAAAAATCTCGTAGAATCACTGAGAGAAAAAAATTATTACTTTTGGCCCAACCGTAATTTTGTATTTCTAACAAGAAATATGATCAACTTAACAATGTGCATCATTATATTAACCATAATTATCGTTAGAACTATTGTAAAATTGTGGTTGAGGCCAAAAGTAACTATATTTTTCTCTCAGTGATTGATCGAATATTCTGGTTATTATAAGTTATAAAGAATTGAGTTCTATTATAATAACCAGAATATTTGATCAATCCCACAAGATTTTCTGATTCGTCCGTTTTTTACCAGAATTTATTTTCAGTGTGACTGATGTACATCAAATTTCCTTGAATCCTTAGATCTCGCTGCAGATCCTTGTTGCAAATTTCACTCGTACACATTCAAAGTACTTAAAGTTAGTTATTAAGATACGTTAAACCCTTTGACGGTAATCGCTTGACGATGTAGGGATGTCGTATTACAGATTTTAGTATACCGGCGCGCAATATCGCGACAATACCGAAACTTATTGCACTTTGCGAAAGTGCAATATGGACGCGGAGAATGGGAAAATTATGGGCACGTTTACGCTGGTAAATAAGTCTTACTAGTAAATAAAAACTTAGCGAATCTTGATTCACCGGCAAACTTTTCCAAGCAGATCATCGCAAGATCGAGCGCCCCAAACTCTTACGATTTCCGAGAAAAACTTACAACGACGTAACGCTACCGAAACAAGATTCTATGCGCGCGCGCACACGCGCAAACTTTTTCTATAAATCAACGTCGCCCTTCTCCGCAGAAAAGCTCGCCCCCTCCCCCCTAAGAAGTGAGGGAGTTACTCAATCGAGGAGCCGCGAAACGCGCGTTTGAAACAACTTCGATTCCTGTCGCGAGACAAATAACTGATGGCAACGTTTGCCGCGTGGCGGAAGTTAGGTGCAGTAGCCAATCAAATCATCCGCCGCGCTAAAAAGTTAAATTCGATCCAACTTTGATACCGCGTCCTGTGTGCAGGAGCCATGAGTCGACTATAAGTACCATCTTTTAAATTTACACACAGCTGATTTTATTCAATAGCTATTTATATGGAGTTTCCTTACCTCCTGCGGAGATAAGAGGAGCAGTCAGATTAACTGCTCTCGCTATGAAATCCCTGACGCGCTATTGGGCGATTACCATTCGGTTAATTCTGTCCTAAGATCCCAACATCCCGAGGTATTAGGGTGCTCGCGTAAACCAAAATCGAACTGTCTCTCCGGACGCGGCAGGAATCACATTGCATCACGGACAATAATCGCTCCTGCCGTTCAATCACAAAGGACGAGAAGCAAGATTATGCGATTCCTTTCTCGAGGATAAATGATCTTATCATGGCTTTTGTAATTTTAGCAAAGTTGGAAAACCAACAAAGTTTTAATATTCAGTGCGTCCCAGATCTGCACGGTCAAATTAAAAGGATATATTTAGCGCACCGGAACAAGAAACTTTTCCATTTGGCACTTTGGTCAAATCTCAAAAATGGCATTTCTTCAAATAAAATTTAGTAAAAATAGGCTATTTTTATCACATTCAGACATTAAATGCATAAAAATCATTATTAAAATATACGCTGAAAAAAAATTCTGATTAAAAATGGACGAATCTGGAAATTTTGTAGGATTGATCAAATGTTCCATATTAATATAATAGAAATTCTGGTTATTATACTAGAACTCAATTTGTACTACTTTGTAGAACTACTTTGTAACTTACAATAATCCGAATATTTGACCAATCCTACAAAATTTTCTGATTCGTCCGTTTTTAACCAGAATCTTTTTCAGTGTAAGAATTTTATATATATAGAAAAAGAATATAAATAAGAATCCATGATTTTTGTGCTTTTAATATCACAATTTAGTAAAAATAGCAGTATCTCTTTTATTAAATTTTATTTGAGGAAGCGCTATTTATAACCAAAGTGCTAAATGAAAAAGTTTCTTATTTAAGCATGTTAAATTCATCCTTTTAGTACAAATCTAGGGCAACTTTATGCTTATATACTACACATCCCAACACATAACAGAGTTTTGAATTCTTCTTTCAAAATAGGATTGATTTTCAAAAATAAGTCTGAATAAAACTTTAAAAATCTATTATTGTAACGCAGCATGATATAATTAGTTGTAGAAGTCTATAATTTTCACCTTTAATAAACCACCTATAATAAAGACTTAATATTTCTGCGATTTTAGGATTTCAGTATCCAAAGACATCGAGTCCAAATTTAAAAGTATTGTAAGAATATCGAATAGCTCTTGAAAAGGCGAGATTCGGAATCGGCATCTAATAATTCCTGAAATATGTCAGACGATATCGTAATCAAATGAGCTACGATGGATTATCGACCCGCCGTGCCAAAACTCGTTGGTAGGCGAAGTTACCGCGATATGTTACTTAAATGGCGATACTAAAACTACGGTGTAAAGTGAGACATTTTTCACTCGTATTCGTGCGCGAGATACAGCGCGTCATAGTGTGCACATCGCATTTGGCCGAGTTCCACGCGTCCGCAGGATTCCCCGCTTGCAATTTTCGACAGAATATAACGCGTCGACATGGCGCGATTGCGTTGCGAATACACAGACGCTAATAAACTTTTGTCATCCAATTAATATCGCGACTATAGTAGCTGGGTTAATAAACGTTTTCCTCGTTACTGAAAGGCACTGTATAGCTATTCGATCAATAAGTAAAAATGATTGTAACATTTATGACTCTTCTCATCATTATTTATAATTGACTACAAATGCTCAAATTCACAAAATAATCCCTGTGAAAGGTGAGCAGCAAGAAAAGAAATGACCAGATTAAAATGATTAAACCTTGAAATTATGTGAAAAGTTATAGAGATAAAAATTAGAGAATTTAAAGAAGGGGATAAGGGGATAAGACAATAAAAGAAGATAAAGTCTATATAATCGAGAAAGGAGTGTTGCTTAATAATAGAGAATTTATTATCTTATGATTTAATAATTGAAAGCTCACGAATATCAAAAACGCAAATTATAAGATATAAGAACCTTAAGACCTTAAAAATTTAATAAGAAAATTTTTTTAAATTCCAAAACTTATTAGAACCAAGGGATAATCTTAATCTTTATCTGAAACAATCAAGAATTTTAAAGATTTAAGATGTAAAAGATTCTATATATTTAAGATCCAACACAGTGTTTAGGAAATCAGGAGTTGAAATTCAACATTTAAAAATGTGTCGAAGAGGTAGAGATTTGTTTTAAAAATATTTCTAAGGCTTAAAATTCAAATAATTGGGGAAATGGGAAATAAAAACTTGGAACATCGGCAATATAAAATATTCGTGTTTAAAACTTAAGCAATTAAGATCCAACAGTTTTCAAGAAATTTGAGTTTTAAAGAGCTTCTTTCAAAAGTGTTGAATCTGAAAGATTTGAAATTCGACAATTAAACACGTGTCGAAGAGGTAGAGATTTCTTTTAAAAGTATTCCAAAGGCTTAAAATTCAAATAATTGTGGAAATGGGAAATAAAAACTTGGAATATCGAGAATATAAAATATTCGTGTTTAAAACTTAAGTAATTAGGATCCAACAGTTTTCCAACAGGAAATTTGAGTTTTAAGGAGCCTCTTTGAAAATTGTCGAATCTGAAAGATTTGAAATTTCGACATTTAAAAATGTGTCGAAGAAGTAAAGATCTTTCTTGAAAGTATCCCAATATAAAATATTCGTGTTTAAAACTGGAGCAGTTTCTAAACACGATTTAATATTACATAAAATTTGAACGTCCTCTTTATCTGAATGATTCCAGACTACGATTGTTTGAGTTCTTTATCGAATCGTTGTAATCTTATGCAGTTTTAAGTTCTTGGATCGTTACATTCCGCACAAGACCCCGTTATATTTCAATTTTAGAACCTCGAGATCTTTGATTTTTGAACCGGCAGGATTCTATTCACGCCGGAAAGAAACTTTCGGAAAAGAGGGAAAGAAAGAGTAATACGTCTAAAGTTGAAGGGGACTGCGGCAGAAGCGAAGAAAGAGCGAAGTTGGCTGAACTCTGATTATGGCGAGAAACGGGGACAACTCGAGATGAAGTCAAAGTAGAGCCCAGGAAGAGAAGAGCCGTCGACGAAGGGGATGAATTCTCGGGCTGTTCGCGCCGTCTCTCATTTCTGTCTCATGTACGCGCGCACGCCTAACCGGAACCGCGTTACCCTACGCACCCCCCACGCCTACCGAAAGCCTTCTTACATAGTCACTGCAGCGCGCAGAATGCATTTCATCAAAACTTGCGGCTTTCGTCTCGTCACCGACGAGCGAATGTCCTATTCACTACCGCGCGCCGCGCCGGCGTGTGAACCAGCCTCTCAATCTCGGATATCGCATAGCCCAGGACTTACTATGCGGACGTACTCCGTGTGCATGAGCGAGACCATTTACAGCATGAAATAAGTTCCCAACTACCTGAAGTAATCTCGCAAGCGGCTACGTGCGGGGAAAGTCGAAGAATTTCCCCTTTAGTTTTAGTGACGATAGTTAATTTGCGTGTAAAAGCAAGTGGGAGAGTTGGAATGTAAAATTCTATAAATGGTTCTCTCTCGCGTGGATGGCAGGCGCAGATAGACTTTTAATAACATTTTTTTTTTTAATATTTTTTTTCTGCGCTGAAAAAGAATTCTAGGTAAACTTGTAAGATGCATTTAGTAATGCAATTTTTGAAATATTTAATTAGTATCACCAAATATAATAATAATAATAACAATGCATTTGATAACAATTATGAACATTTAATTTTTATAACATTATTTTGTCATAATGACCTACAAGTTTAATTGAAACCATTTCATCAAAGTTATTGTTAATTTTTATCAAGACTGAATTATTATAACCAATTTTTTTCAGTATGTAATGTTACTACTGAATTGTTATGTTACTTGAATGTAACACTATTATTGCATTTTAATACATTAATAACATTAATAAACGACGTTTCGTCCTTATTTGATTTTCTTCAATACATGGTCTTAATAAACATTAATTTACAAATATATTAACCGAAGTATTACCAAATAAATAAACTAAATAAAATGATTAGAAACGTGGAGATTATGGTAAGCTAAGAGCAATTGTCAAACACACGAAAAGTGTCAATCAATTAAAATTAAATCCAACATAAGTAATCTAAGATCGCGATTTAACGAAATCTCCAATTTTAATGTTTGAATTATAAGAAATTCAAAAGCTATTCACTCGACGAGAAAGAAACGAATTAGTCACATCGATTGGTAAATTTTATCAAGACTGGATTATTATAATTCTCTTTTCCAGTGATAAGCAGCTGCCATCCCCTACACACACGTGTTCACAGCGTTAATATTAATACTTTCAGCTGCGCAAGTTCATTAACAGTCTCGTATCGTCCCGCGGTTTTCGTCCATTTCGTCCATGAATATTAAGTTGATAAACGATTTCAACGCGGTGATAGCGGAAGCGATTGCGCGTTACCTCGCCCGTCGAATCTCCCGGCGCATATTTCTCGAGACGGGTGAGAGCGCCGGGGGTGTACACATGCGAGGCACGTAATCCGCGTTTCGCCGTTGCGTTGGGAAAGATAAATCAGGCGTCTTATGTACGTAAGCAGAACAAATTTCATTCAATCGGGATCGCGGGCGCGGGCGCGTCGTGTGTTTGTTAGCCCGCCTGCATTTATCAATAGGAACACATTTGCATGCCGGGGTTCTCTCCTCGCCTCCTCGCTGCCAGGCATCGGCGTCGGCGGCGGGGATTATTTTTCCAATACGCTACAAATACAGGGGGCGTATTTTCGAAGGAAATACAGAATATGAAATTGGACGCGCATCCTTTCGCGCGAAGACACATTCGATTCTAGAACAATATCGCCATACTTATAAAATCGCGCAAACAAAACTTTTCTGTGGCATTTTTGTGACTCAAAATGTCGCGCGCAACACACGAGGGAAATATCGAGGAGAGAGAGAGGGCAATCCCTCCCGTCAAGCGGGACGTTTATCAATACGAAATTGTACCGTTAAATATCTCGGAGACTGGTAATTGCATCTGCAGACACGTAATTATGTTTACGTGCTCGAAAGATTGTATATATGCTAAGCTACGCGCTTAAGGGTTGAACAACATTACGTGCCTCATGTAACCGCCGAACCCAAAGATATATCGCGCCCGGAGTTTATTCGAGAAGTGTCTGAAACTTCTTGGAGTGCGCTTCGGCACTAACCGCCAGAGCTCACAAAGGCATAATGAGCACGTAAATCGTCTCGGGGAACTTGTAATCCGCTTTGAAGTCGGCGCGCGCGCGGGGGGGAGGCGCCCGCGACATGGCGGCCGCACACGTAAATTCCGCCGGCCGTTTATGCAAATTATCGGCGGGCCACAGGGTTAATACATTTTCGCGTGCGCGCGTGCAGCGTTTCGCGATATCTATAACGATTCGATGGCGCGGGCTACGTTCGGCCCTCTCCGGGTATATTTTCCAGCGAATTTACAGCATTTGCATACTTCGGGAATATTTAAACGCGGAAACCCCCGCGGCGGGTTACCGTTGGAAAAACAGGAATTTCACTGTTGAGCGAGAACGCCCGCCATGTTTCCGCGTGATGCGGAAGATCGAAACGATGAGGTCCCGTTTAACTCTCTCCCCCCTCCCCCCCTACCAGCTTTGAATTCAACACGTAACCGCGGAAGTCTTCCCTCGTTTGTTTTAACTTACGAACGTTTTGATTGTTTCAACAAACGGGCGATACTCTTTTTTTTAGAACCCCTGGATTTGTAAAAAATGAATGAACGAACGCGAGCAGCGTCGTGTTTGCTTCATTATTTAACAATTTAAATATTTATCGCGGCACTAATTTCTCTTCGAAACTGCTTATAAATGCATTAATATTTCACACGTAATATGGGATGCCGTTAATGCTTTTGATTAAAGTTATTTAGACATTCATTGATCGAAAGCAAGGTATTAGTGGAGATCTTTAAATTCCTCAATGAGAAATACTCATTTAAAATAGTAAATAACAACAACAATTGCGGGAAAATATCTGTTTCGATTTTCATTAAAAATTTATTGATAAGAATTGATGCGCATTCTAGCCTACGTTTTTGGGAGCAAAGTGTATATATCGAAATGACAAAATTCTTTAATGCCAAAATTTGCAACTGTAACTCTTTTACTTATCGCGATGCAAATTTGATTAATCTTCGAACTGCACACAAAATGCCAGAAATTTGCAACTGCAACTCTTTTACTTATCGCGATTTATATATTTAATACTTAAATAAGTACATTAGTTTTCGATTTTTTATTAGATACATTAATTATATTATATATTTTATTGCATTAGACATATTAAATAATTTATTAAAATAAATATTAATAATGCACCGTAAAAAAATAATTAAATACATTTTGAAAATTCTATGATTTTTGGCTTACGAAGAAAACATGTTGTAAAAGATATAATTAACATAAAAAAGAAATAAGGTTTGCTAATAATTATTATTAATAAAACTCACCGTTCAGAAATAAGTAAGGCTCCACTCGATGGAATCAAAAAGAGGAAGGACTTTCACGCACTGAAAATTCACTTTTTTTTCCAACAATCACTATAAACGCACAAACACACCAAACGCAAATACACTCCGTTTTACCGAATGACTGTGACGAATGGCAGTCGAGTTAAATTAACTTAATTAACACGCGAACTTTTGATTAATCTTCGAACTGCACACTGCACACAAGTTTACGACGCGGCGAATCCTTCCTTATCCTAACATTTCATCCTCCTCGCCGGTTAATCTGTTCCTCATTCGTGGGCAGGGCAAACAATTTTATAGCGATCCAATATTGCTGATATATTACCGCGATGCTGTCTCGTTAATTGCACGAACGGTAGAAACATGCAGCATGTAAATCCTTCGTTGACATCGTTTATTTATTTCTTTTTTTGCAAAACACGTTTCTACGTTCTTCGATAAACAATTTAATTAACCGTCTGTTCTAGACCGTCGTTTATTTAGTTTATTAAATTAATTTAATCGTTATACGTTTCAGCCCGCGATGCGCAGGTATTTTCCCCTCGTCTCGATTAGCCCCCGCGATTTTTTCCACCGACACATTCTTCAAATTCCTCGAATCAGTCAGCTTTTCCGCGTTCTCTTTTTTTTTTCCTATCGATATCCTCAACACTGCATCATACTTCCAATTCGATCAACGTCAACGCCGGGCGTTCGAATAGTGCGAGGCCGCGTCTTCCGGTCCGCGCTTACCGGAAGTGAGTCCGAGGGGACGTTTCAACCCTCGCTGGAGCATCGGCGACGTTGCATCCGCGCGCATTCCGCTCGCGATCGCAGTAAACGGCGAAACGCGGCGCCGCGACGTCACGCAGCGCGACGCCCGGATTATCGCGGCACCCCCGTTGACACCCTAGAAGGACGCCGCGACGACGCGGGGGCCACCCTCGGGGTGACGGTGGCAGGGCGGCACGGTAACCGGCACGACGCGACGTGTGTAACGTCGCCGCGAGGCTCGCGAGACGGACTACGGCACCGGAATGGAAAGCTCCGCAAGCTCTCGCGCAACGCGACGCCAGAGCCTCCATTCCCGTCTGCCGAGCGCGCCACGGTCGATTCCACGGATTACACTTCGGGGTTGGTGCTGTGAAACCCGCTCGCCAGACAGTGGCCACCTTTTGTGAAACCAGAAGCATGACTACAGCTCAGGCCGAGCTCGCTTAAACTTCGCTGAGTATCTTGAGAAGTCGGTTGATCGCACTAATGTCGCTTAATATCTTCTTCCTTTTTTCTCAATTATTTAGGAAATTAATAACCAATCTTCCTGGAAAGCTCCTTCTAGAAAAAGTTCAATTTTTAGAGGAAAATATCAAGAAAGAAAACGTGGAGTTATTCTTCAATTTATATTATATTTCATCTAAGAGGAAAGAGTTTCTATGATAATGATATACTTATAGGAAGCTTTTTTAAAAATCTCGTTATCTCTTTATAACGTTTTAAATATTATATTAAATTGCAAAATTATTAATTTTTGATAAATCAATTTTGATTTTGCAAATGGTCTTGTAAAGCGACTCGTGCAAGAGCTTCGTGAAATAATGAAAGCTACCTATTTATCAGTGTCAAAGCGTGAGCTTGTTTACGATCGATAAATTAGGACTTAATTATCTTACAGCGAGTATTACAGGGCTTATTATGGCGCTGGAAATTCTCCCATGTATGAAAATCGAAGGGTCGTGAAGCGTAACCCGGCCTCGCAAGCTGGAATGTCTGGAAAGCTCGAGCGTCGTCGAAACGCGCCGCGCAGACTCGTGGGGACGCGCGAAGAAAAGGACAGTCGGTTATCGATTCAGTTCTGCCAACGGATGGTCCCTTTTGCAGTGACTTTAGGGCCGCCTAGGGACTTGTCGAGAAACGTATCGTTCCTTACAAGGCGGAAACCTGGTAGATCGATGTCCTCTCGAAGGACGTGCGAGTCCAAACGCGCCGAATAAACTCGCATCGACCACAAGAGCTCGAGAGCTTTCGAGCTTTGCGCCAGAGACCGCTAATTGGATTGCTCGATTACGCTGTCGGGTATTCCGCACCGTCTTCTGGCCGAGATCTTGAAGCTAATTAATCTTACGCGTGAATAGCGAGCCGGTTCATTCAAGCGAGGAGAGGCCGCACAAGAGGCGAGATCACAACATTGCGAGAAGTTTCAGGCCACTGCCTAAGTAGACAAAAATGTTATAATATTGCATACAGAATAATACGGAATTATTTTTCATTAAAAAAAAAATTTCGTTATAAATGCTGGATTATTAATACAAATTTTTACATTATTGTCCTTTATCCTGAATTCTTTCTACAATTTTATATAATAGTATAGAATGTTAAAAAAGAGAGGTAAAATATTTTAAGGAAATTTAGTACGTGTCAAAATAAGTCGAGAAGTCTTTATAAATGCCACAAATAAGCCGTTTTTGAGACATTTACAATTTTATTTGTTGCTAACTTAATTTACATTTTAATGATAAATTTATCATAAGAAAAGTTCTTGTTTTTATTATATGTATGTTTGAAACGTTGCATTGAATTTTGTGTATGCAGAGGCGATCAATAATTTGGAACAATTATAATATTGCGTACAAGAAGCTTGAACGTCAGGATAAAGTTGTGCTTGAAAAAGTTGAAAAAGCGAGATTTCTTCTTGCGGAAATTCTTGCAGGGCCTACATAGACATGGTGAAAGAACATTTTGAGCACTTTCTTTAATAAGATAAGGCAAAACACCAGCTGTGTTATTTTTTGTAAATTACAATAAAAATTAACTTTAATTTGATAAAAATATATTTGAAGTAGTTAAACAAAGAAATGAAAATATCTCAAAAACGGTTAATTTGCTACGTTCATTAAGACTTTTCGATTTACTTTAGATCATACTAAATCCCCTTAAAATATTTTATACATTTTTTTAACACCCTGTATATTACGCTTAATGCATATACATTTTTATATGAACGAAGAAACATCTAATGATCCTATAAAGTGTGTCGTTCATTTAAAAATGTTACATCAGATTAAACGACAGATTGAACGTTCAAGTGGCGAAAAACTTTTTTGACACATAGAGGCTCAGGTGCATCTGCAGCGGACAACGTTGTTTACAAACGTTGACATTGTAATTTCGGATGTCTACAATATTGCGGTTTGATGCGTTGACGTTCTGCGTATACGATGCGACATTCGTAACTTGACACTTCGGTGCCTGTGGAAATTTTAAACGACGAAACAATAAGATAATCCGAAATAAAAAGATTTCAGAAAATTGCGGAATTATTGCACGACAGAAATTGTAGAATTCTTAAGAATTTTAACATAAGGCAAATGATTTGTAATACAAAAATGATGAAATTTAATATTTTAAGATTTTCAACTTTAAATTTTTCTTAAAGATATTTGGAGATACTGAAAATTTCCAGAGATTTTCCTCAATCTTGATATCCAAAAATTTTAATATGCAGGCATACAAACAGTGATTTTACCCAAAAATTTAATAATCTTACAATTATATAAGGCATATATCAGTTTTTTAAATTTAATGCATAAATAACGAATTCTTTAAAATTATATTTTCTTTAAATCAGTGACACAAAAATATAATAATGTACAACGCGATCTGCATTAAATAATTTAATATTCCAGAGATGATAAAGCCTCCATTGCTTTCAATCTCCATGAAATTATAATATTTCTATGTGCAAGCGAAACTTTTTATGCAGCGTGTGACAGTTTTTCCCAATAAATTCTGAGCTTGTGCAAATTAATCAGATTCCAATGAAATTTGCGAGATAATAACCAGTGTCAGACGGCTGAAATATCGAAAATCCGGAACCCATAAGCGATAGTGTAGAAATTCTGGCGTATATCATTCTAGATTAAAATCTTCCCATATTGTTGGGGACATTACACGCATTATGTCTAAACGGTTCGCACGCAAAATTCGTCCAATTTTCGCCAGTCGGGCCAAACGGGACAGTGCATTCCCGTCCCTTGCCGAATTTAACACTTATATTCGTCACGTTCAAAGTGTTATGCGTTTCGGAGTAATTCAACGGGCCGAAACGAAGTAAACGGAGCAAGCTGAGTGATATACTCGTGTTACGCTGCTTCTTTTTCAGGGCTCTATTGTGATCCCGCGCAGTCGAAATTCGACGAGATATATCAGAGAATTCCATCCTGCTGGCAGCATGCGGGAGTTTGAAACTTTTTCAACGTACAGAGGGATCGGCGGAAAAAGTTTCCCGGTGGGACTACTAATTTCGTTAACGGCCGAGTCCTCGAGTTCTTTCGCGCGTGAATGAAATTTATTCCACCACAAAATCCTCGGAAGGATAAAGATTTTCTGATACCACTTCGCCGTACGTATTGCCGTCCGTCTTTTGAAAGATTTATTCGTAATAAATTAATTATCTTCCCGATTACTTTTTTAAACAAATATTCTGCAATCTCGTGCAATCTCAGAGTTATTTTTACGATCGCGTTGATTTAAAAAGAGAATAAATGGTCCTGAAAGGAGATTGTTTAACGATTTTCGAAATTCCGATCCAAAAATTCGATTATCGAGAGAAATCGAGAAAATACTCAGAGAGAGTCCAAAGGGATTTCCAAGAATCTGTGGGTCTCAAAAAACCCTGAGTTCTAAGGATCCAATCCATTTCAGACGCGTTCAACCCGCTCTAATCCTTTGGAAGATGAATCGCCCTGTTGGACATCCTGACGACAGGATGCAGACGTTGCTGATGTCTAAGTGTATGAAAGAAAACGACTCGCCCGTGCCTCCTCCGTTGGACCAAGTCCGTGCTCTTTGTCAACTCTTCGGGTGGACAGCCTCTCCACCCCAGGCCGGTTTCAGCGGCGGAAATGACTGAGAACGAAATTCAATTTGCTCGGCGAGACAAGGCTCGACGCGGCGACGTTGAAGATGTGCCTGAAGAGGGCGGTTAACCGGAAACCGTAGCTCGGTCGATGTTCTTAACGAGAACATCCAGAATGCGCGCCGAGGTAACTCTAAAGCTCGCGTAATCGGATCGCCCCTTACTGAATAATGGGAGCTTGCGAGGCCTACGGTAAGTGATCCTTCAATAGTTTAAACTAGAACGTTGTGTTCTTGACGTGCAAAAAAGCTGAGCCGAACATCAAAGATATCGGAATTTAAAATCCCTCGGGTCTTTAAAGATTAATGCAATTCGTAATTCTAATAATTATATTTACTATTAGATTTATAAAAGAAATAAGAAATTAAATTCTTCTTTTATATGAAAAAAAATTATAAATTTGTCTTGAAGCGTTTACATTTATATTTTAATACACTGAAAAAAAATCTGGTTAAAAACGGACGAATCAGAAAATCTTGTAGGAATTGATTAAGTATTCTGGTTATTATAAGTTAGAAAATCTTGAGTTTTGTTATAGAAACCAGAATTTCTATTAAAATAACCAGAATACTTGATCAATTTCTACAAGATTTTCTGATTCGTTCGTTTTCAATCAGATTTTTTTCAGTGCATCTATTTACATTGAAAAAAATCTCTTTAAAAACGGACGAATCAGAAAATCTTGCAGGATTGATCAAATATTCTTGTTATTATAATAGAAATTCTAATTATCATAATAGAATTTAATACTTTATAACTTATAATAATCAGAATATTTAATTAATCCTACAAGATTTTTCTGATTCGTCCGTTGTTAAACAGTATTTTTTTCAGTGCAATATTTAATATTTGTTATTTTCCATTGTGATTAGCAAATGAGAGGGACAAATATTGATTGTATGTACATCTCTCATTGGGGCGAAATATACGAAGATCGAGAATGCTAATGCACAATTTACATGTTGAGTAGCCGAGCAATCAACTTTATCATCACGCGTTGCCATGAAGCATGTTATAAAGGATCGTTGAGTAATTCGGAGCGACCGATGTCGAAAGATTTTCACTCTAACGAGACGCGAACGCGGAAGCAAATTCACATTCGCGTCTCGCAACAAGCAGCGACGCCGAATTGCACTTCTCACGCTGCCTTTCTCACTTCTGCCAAAGTGGAAATAGGATGAAAAGAAGCGCAGACGAGAAGATTCGATTTACTTCGTAAATGGAAATGAGGATTCACAAAGACTGTCCAATGCGAAACAGCGAACATTCAAGAAAAAGCTTGTTTGCTAAGTTTATTTCGCTTTGCTTTCCTATAACCGTAAATATTATTTCGCTATATAAAAATTGTCATTAATCGGATATCCAAATTAAAAGATTTGGGGAATAAAAAGTTTAACTGATAAATACAATGAAAAGAAATTCTGATTAAAAGCGAACAAACAGAAAATCTTGTAGAATGAATCAAATATTCTGCTAATTATAATAGAACTCAATACTTTATAACTTATAATAACCAAAATATTTGATCAATCCTATAAGATTTTTCTGATTCGTCCGATTTTAACCCTTTAACTCCCAGACCTTTTAAACGTTAGAAAAAAATTCAACCCTTTTAATATGTTATAGAAAATGATAAATATGACTTTTCTGTTTGAAACTTTTTTTAAACAGTACATCTGAGTTCAATTGACACATATCTAAGAGGCTAATATTAAAAAATGTATGTTTTATACTTTTATTACGCTTAAATTCACTTTAAAGTGAATGTAGTAAATTTGTTACTGTGGGAGCTAAAAGGTTAACTAGAATTTTTTTTCAGTGAAGTAATTTAAAGGTATAGCTAGTGCACGTAAAGATTCAAGAATGTAGAGCGTTTTTTAGAAATTGAAATAATTGTCGAGTTTAAAAATTTGTTCGATATTTCCAGAGACTGCGAGATTTATTTATGAACATTGTTAGAAATTTGTTAGCGTGTATTGACAATTTCATTCAGCGCGTAATGTAAAAACTTGGTCTGTCAAATCATGAAAATTGATCTCTTATAACGACATTGTAGGGCACATGTACTTTTTTATTGGATTTAGGTTGCTGCAAGTTCCTATCGAGTGTCGCCGCAACGACGGACAATTTTCAACTTCGATCGCCTCTGGCGTCTGTCGAACAGGTACAAACATTAATGAAGTTATCCTACGGAACTTTCTTAATAAAGAATTACTGGGCGTGTATTGGTACCCAGTTTAGTTACGCTGCTAAGCATCATCTTTTCAGTTCGCAATACGTAATTGGATGAAAATTTGTTAAACATTTTTAAACAATCGGTAACAATACATACAGTTTCATCAAATATCTGAATTTTTTTAACATTGAAACAGATAGACTTTACAAATCAAAAACATGCAAAGTTCAAAAGATCTATCTTTGAGCAAAAATTAAAAATATAGTAATAAGTTTAGTACAAAATTAATACTAATTGTGAGATCATTTTTCCGAATCTTGACATACCGATTTTTAAAGAGACTTGAATTTCTTTCGTTTACATGATATGAAAAGAGGAGCTGAATAAATCCGTTTAATGGGAAGATTCGAAAAAGGGGGAAATGGGAAATGTGAAACCATTTGATAAAAAAGAAAAGAAAAACTTGATAAACATCTAACAGCTATCAGACATGGCGCATCACAAACGTTGGGATTGTTTCCTCATGGATCAGAGCTATTTCGAGACGAGATTAAGCTTCCATTTAAAGATATTTTCTTTAGATCTGTCTTTCGTTTGTATCTCTCTCGGCAATTTTCTCAATCATCTCGGGTGCTTGAATGTTTCTTTTCTATCGTTGCAATTTTAGATCTTTGAATTTCTGAAATCTGGATTTTTTTTTAACCGTAGAATTTTTATTTATTTTTTGGAGGGCGAGGGGGAAAAGGGTATTTCTTGGATCCTGAGATTCTTTAATCCTTTTAAATTGTACAGATATTGTTCTTGGACTTTGCTTCTAAAATCCTTGGAATTGAAATCCTCGGACCCAATAGAGATTACAAATCTCGCCAATGGGAACTTTTACAACTGGGGACGGCTGCGGTCTCTTCGATTACTGTCGTTTCCACTGAATGTACCATTGTCGTTTATTTCCTACACCCAGCTTGAGACTGAAAGAGCGATCATTTAGAGAATTATACGTGATGTTCGTTTGTAAGCACACCAACCGGTTTTTTTTAATAATTAGCGTCGCGTGTATAAATAACTGCAACGCAAACTGTATTTGAAAACATATCGTGACTCGAAGAATTTTTAAATAGAAAGCTATTAATATAAACTAATCAAGATAGCCGAAACACGCGAGAGAAGTAAATCGTAATTAATCATATGTTATAAAAAGTGAAACAATTATTTATTATTTAAGAATTATTAAAACTATAATACTTTTTTAAAAATGCACCTATATCTCAATTACGCATGCATTATAGCTAAAGAGAAGTTATTCAGGGACACCTCGTGTATTCATTTCGAAATCTAATTAATCTGACATCACGTTCAGTAGCCACTTCTCGAGTACAATGTATTCTAACTGCCAAGTAGCTGGTATTGTCTTGGAAACAATGGCCAGTGGTGGAAATAGACGGACCGACCTTGTCCAGGGGGGCATGCAGCCCGTGCAAATTTATTAATTGATTCAAACGTAGAAGACGAAATTATGTATCTATTCGTAGCCTCTCCGAGCAGTCCGGAGCATAATAATGAGATTGCCGCACAGGTTCGTGCTTAATCGCTGATTATCGTGTGATAATTAGACGCGCGTGCCGCAGATAATCACGGCATGGAAATTACCCCACTCATCGACGCGCTGATTGCAAACTTATGTAGTATGACTGCAAATACTTGAGCCATTATAATTTTATCCTAATTTCCATTTATTGCATAAGCAATTAATAATTGTTTTCAATATTATGTTAAATTATTATCTTGAATTATAAATAAGAAATTATATCAATAACTTAATTTTACTAGTTTTTTTTAATACTGTTTTTTTCAATGTTTTCAAAAAATTTACTACTGTAATAAAAATTTTCTTCAATTCTCGAATTTATTTAATTATCAGAAAAATATTATTTATAATATTATATAACATTTTTCAGTAATATTTTTTTCAAGAGTTAGCTTTATTGTATATTTTTTACTTAAAATTTAAAAATTGTTAACTTCTGATAAAATAATTTTTTACGTTGTAAATGCATGGAGAAAAACTTTGTCATTTCGATGGCAGAGGTCTAAAATGAAGAATGAATCGTCATTGTGCTTCACCATCGCGATTATTGTGATTCTACAGAAATCGGAATCTGGCCCCGGGGGGCATCTCTAGACGACAGACGATCTCTGGCTTTTGTTCCCTCCGTTACTTCTGATAGTACATCATTCTGACAATGGGTCACGCGGTGCCACGCACCTGTCACGGCGAGTACTCCGGGCCTTCCCCATTCGTCGTGTGCGGTGGATGATTACTGGTTACGCGCTGTCGCATAAGGTAGAGGACAACACCATCTAAACGCTAACTTAGCCGGCGCTGTACTCCAACTCCGAGGATATGACCGAGTTATCGCTGTCAGATTATTCGTGTCTTGCAGCTTACCGTGCTAAATTGATGAGCTTTACTCATACGGGTCACGAGATTCGAATACGTAATCCAGCTGAATAATTTATGAGGAAAATTTTAGATCGATCTCGAAGTCGAATTTTTTTTTTTAGCGACAAAATCGCACAATAATCTTTTTGCCTCGAGACATCGCCTTGAAATAAATTATCTCTTTTTCGCCACCGTGGCGTTAGATGTCGCCGATATTTTCGGAAACCCAATTCCGCGAGAACTCGCCAGGTCCCGTGAAAACACTCGCCCCGATCTTTTTTCGCTCCTTGAACTCTGATCAGGATAGCGTTTTCGAACGGATCGAATGACGTAGAACAAGATGAAACGAAAACACGAGAAAAGGAGAGCAAAGGAGAGATGAGCGACAGGAGATAGAGACAGACTGATTGCAGAAGGGTGGGCGGGTTCACGTGAAAATGGCCCTTTCCTTTCCGTACGGCGACGTTAGAGACGAGGGGGAATCCCATTATCGGGCGAACTTTGAAAATCAATTCGATCCACCGGTAATATAAGTGAGAACTCGCCAACCACTTTAGCCTGCCGTTCCCCGCTGCATCTGCGCGACTTACAGACCTGCTTCACTTAATAACAAAGTTTGCGAGATGCATGTAACGTCACGGGATACACGGTACGGCGTTTATGTAAAAAAAAAGGGGGGAAAAGATGAATCGGTGATGGGATACGTTCTCGTTTCTGTTGAAAAAGTACGAAAAACCGTTTATTCTCATCGTATAAAGTTATAGGCGTACAAAAGAGCGAATGCCTCGAAAATTATTAACATCTAACTCGCGACGTCCAGCCGCTCATATTTAACCGATTTAAAATCGCTCGAACGACCGGCCGCGCTCGCGAAAGCGATTTTAATATTTTAGAGCACCTTTTTTTAACATAGCTCGTTTCACTGATCTAAATCTTAGAAATATCGCCACACTACTTAACGTATCTTAACGTTCACAGCGTTATTATTTACATGATATACAATTGGATTATGTGTGTGTCTATCACACGGTAATTCTACATTGAAAAAAGATTCTGGTAAAAACGGACGAGTCAGAAAATCTTTTGAGATTGATCAAACATTCTGTTGATTATAACGTAACTCAATACTTTATAACTTATTATAACCAGAATTCCTGTTATAATAAAAGAATACTTTATCAATTCCTACAAGATTTTCTGATCCGTTCGTTTTCGATGAGATTTGTTTTTCAATGTATCTATCTACATTGAAAAAAAATTCTGGTTAAAATCGAACGAATCAGAAAATTTTGTACGGTTGATCAAACATTCTGGTTATTATAATAGAAATTCTAATTATTGTAATAGAACTCAGTACTTTTTATAACTTATAACAACCAGAATTCCTGTTAAAATAATCCGAATGTTTGATCAATCCTACAAGATTTTTCTAATTTGTCCGTTTTTAACCAGAATATTTTTTCAGTGTAGTCATAGAAAAATAGCATGGTGCAATTAATAATAATGATAGTAAAAAAGTTATATTTGAATCAAATGCTCTAGCGTCGTTAAAACGTAGTTCAACACGCATTACAGCTACGTCTATATCTAGAATAGTAATAAATAATAATAATAATAGTCCTAAAGAGAATCTTATGGTAATCGACGGATTCAGCCGTCACATAAATAAGGAAAGATTCGAAAAGAGAAAAAAAAACGACTGAAAATGGCTTTAAGCGTATAGAGAAAATCGCGTATTGTTTAATTTCGTTTCTATTACGAACACGCGCTTGCACGCTCCCGCGAATGTTTCGTGGAAGAGATTGGGAGCCATCAGGGACTGTATCGACACTTGGCCGGAATGGTAGAGACCCATCTGCATTCCATCTATGCGTTTGCGAAATAGGACGGGATATAACACGCGGCCCCTCGAATTGGCTCCGGCCAATTATTTCTTGTTCGCCGGTTTCCGTTTGATCGTACCGGTATTCGAGTTACTGGAATTCCCGTTGCTGGTGGACGACGAGTCCGTGCTCGGGGTCTTCTCGCTCTTCGCCGGCGTCATCGTTGTCGTTGGCATAGGTATGCCTGACTTGGCGTCGGGTGTCGATGGCGCGTTTGTGATTTTACCGCTCGCCGCCTCCGCTTTCGGCGCGATTTCTGTCTTCTCTACGTACGACGGCTTTTCAATACCAGACTCCTCCCGCCTGCGTGAGAAGGACGGGATCCTCGTGACCCTCGGCTTCTCCCTCAGGGACGGCTTCTCCCTCAGCTCCAGCGCCCTGTCTCGCTCGCTGTTCTGACAATTCTGCTGTTCCGGCGACGGTATGGCTGACACCTTCGGTATATTCCTTTGATCCCTGCTCCTCGGCAGGGTCGCCGTCGGCTTTATGATGATCTTCGGTTGCTTCAGACTGCTCGCCGGGGCGCAGTTCTTCGGGTCCCGCGCCGTAATGACTATCCGCGGCTCCCGCCTCTCCGCCTCCCGCGAAATCACCGGGCCGCCGGAAGTACCTGAACCGTCCGATAAGCCGCCATTTCGCACCGGATCAATCGCCCTCGGGTCGCGCGCGGTCTTATCCTCGGGACGGGCCGTTGGACTGGGCTGTCGATTGACTTGAACCGGATTAACCGTCCGCGGCGTGATCACGATCCTCGGCTCCGTCGCCGGCGCCGCGACGCCCCTCTCGTCCCTGCCGATCACGATCTGCGGTTCCGACGCGGTCGACGTCATTATGCCTGACGACTCGCCCGCTATCGGCTTGTACCAATTGGGGTTGCCCACGTTCTGGAGCCCGGAAGATTTGCCGATATCGTTGTCGACGCTCTGCGAGCTCGGCGAGAAGGGATATTGACTCCCGTGAAGCGGACACTTTGGATTAGCATAAATAGTATCCACGCTTCCGCCCGCCTGGACACCTCTATTTCCTTCCAAAGAATCGATTATGTTAGGATCGGAGTTATTTCGACCGGAGTCCGGCCTTTTTAGCAGCGGACCCACGTGCAGATTCGTCGTGATCGGCTCGCCCTCCGCCTGGCTCTCGTTCTCCTCCGCTAAGAAGCCGCTCTTCTCCAAGCTCTTGGACGTCCCGAATATTCTCGGCGGCGGCAGCGGCGGCTGATTCGT
Source organism: Tetramorium parvispinum (assembly GCA_011638315.1). Classification (NCBI taxonomy): domain Eukaryota; kingdom Metazoa; phylum Arthropoda; class Insecta; order Hymenoptera; family Formicidae; genus Tetramorium; species Tetramorium parvispinum. The sequence goes on along the minus strand of VBVR01000459.1, from coordinate 4,599 downwards.
GAATACGTTCGCGCGATTACCGCCTTTGTTGGTGAGGGCCTCCTGCAACGAGTTCGCGTACTGCTTCGGAACGAAGAGGCTACTCGGCGCCGGAAGCGAGCGCCTCTTCTCGATGTCCGGCAGCACTTTGGGGTAGTTTCGTCGTTTTATCGTCTTCAAGGCCTCCTCGGGGCTGATGCACTCCCTCTCCGCGGTGGGCTCCCGGCACGTGACGTTCACGTCGCCCGTGCCGAAAGTCGTCAGGACCGGTCCGCTCTTCACGTAGATCTCCTCCGCGTGAGGATCCTCGTACGCCGATTGCTCGGGCAGCGGCGCCTCCACGTTCGCTCCCAAGCCGGGACGGGGCAGGCGGGACTTCAGCTTTGGGTTGATCTTGGCGTACAGGCTGCTCGCGCTCCCCGAGTCCGACTCGTAAATCCTGGGAGTGGAAAAGTTCGGCTTCATTGTTTTCAAAACGTTCTCCATCGGCAGGGGATCGCTTCTGGAATGATGGTGCTCTATGACGACCACTTCAGGAGTCATCAATTGCTGCGGGCTCGGCACGTACTCGTTTGCCGTTTCGATGCTCTTCGTTAGCTCGATCGGCACTTGATTCAGAATGGACTCGGTCCTGGTCGCCGGCGTGGCGTCGATGGCCACGGAAATTTTTGGCAATTTCGACTTTTTCCCGGGACGCACCACCAGCGCCGGGCTCTCGTCGTATATCGGCTCTTTCCTCTCCTTCAACGTGTCTTCTTCCACGCGCTGCTTCTCTTCCTCCTGCTGCTTGCTCAATTTCTCCTGATGCTCCTTCTGCAATGATTCTCGCGTTTTACGTAAGAATCTCGGCGAACATCTGTACGAACAAAATAAAATTGGAAGATAAAACTCTGATCGATTTCTCAAATATTTTTTAAAAAGATTTTTTGTATAAACTACTAAGATAAATACATCAAAAAACATTCCTCAAAAATTCACTCTTACGTCATTAATTATAAAGTTTATTTGTTTATTACAAAGTTGTAATTTAATTAAGTTATACAGCTATATAATTATTCCCATAATTTTATTAATGTTTATAATCGAAATTTATAAAGTTGCTAAGGAAATATTAAACAGCATTATTATGTAAAATATTTAAATAATAAACAATATATTTCTATTGAAAGAAACAACCGCCACATGTGAGTTAGTGTAATAACATATGTTTCTATAAATTTTACGCAAAATTCAATATTAGTGCCATTAATATTAGTTGTTATACTGACCAGTTATTGGGTCCAATTATTGAAAGTTATTGATCATAGAATACTATTTTATGTATTTCGCAAATGAAAGGTAGGCATTAATTTTGCGATTTTCGTAACAACCAGTAATAATAGCGGTTGCACTTTCATGTCCCAGGGCTAATTAATCACTTTTAATCTTGTACGTTATGCCAACAAGCAAAAAGGTACTTTGCCAAACACATTTACTTAATGACGTATTACATTTGTTTATTTTATATATAACGTTCTATAATATGCAGGTTTATAATTGAACACATTTCAGATATATAATTTTACAACATGCCGTGTATTACAGCGACGTTATATGAATCAACAAGCAATATGTGCGCGTGTACGTGTATATTATAGTGGATATTACGATTCGGTCCAAAAGTAAAAAGTTTATTTAACTCACAAAAAACGAATTTTTCCCTTTTTCAAAAATTCAAAATATTACAAATGGAATTTTATGAATTATTTATCACGCAATTTGTACACGTTATAAATTTCAACAGTTTTTTTTTTATTATCGCACCTGTGCTTAACATTTTTTTTCCAAATCACATATTCTTTTATCATTAATATTTTTTTTTGCTTTAACACGGCAATGAAAATAAAAACAATATTGCGATGTACAAACCAGATACTGCTTGTTAAATAAACGAGAGACGAAGTCGTGTTCAATTAACTTTGTAGGCCAGCACTTGCCAATACTTTCCACGAGTGAATATATCTAACGAAATATTCGAGAGCGAAAGGGAGAAAGAGAACTGAATTCTCTGATTTGAGTGATATGGGCCACGTCTCTCAAAACAGCCACTCTTTAAGCGGAACCTCTAATTGGATTACTGGGTCGCACAACCCTTACTCCGATCAACAAATTTGCGAGGGTAAGCGTTCCACAAGTACCTTCAGCTCTTCGCAATTAGGAAAGACGTACAAATCGAGTTGAAAACGTTGACTGCTACGAGAGCATCGCATAGCACAATGGAATAGCATTGGAATGGCGAATAATTTAATAAAAAAATCTATAAATCGTTCACTTAATCCGAAATACGTAAATTTTATTGCATTAAATTCTATTCCATTTAAAATATAATTGTCTAAATTTCTGATCATGAAAATTTTAAAGGGCAATTTTTTTTACTGGATAGAAATCTTTTAAAGAAATTTTCAAATAATTAATCAAAATAATTAACTTATGAAATAAAATAAGAATTCCAAAGATCAGAGAGTTTGATAATTTTAACTCATAAATAAATTAAATTTCAAACTTCAATCTTTATTACCAATCATTTTACAATAATTGTTTGCATTTGATTAGTTATAATTAATTTAATTTAAATGGAAAGCAAAAGTACTTACACCGAAATGGAAATAACGTCCATAATTATTTATAGCGGAACGTTATTCTCAATTTTATTTTACATTATACCGAGCAAGGGGAATGTTAAAGATTAATTATTATCATGCAAAATATTGTTCAGAGCTTCACTGACCTATGCACAATTTCCTGCTGAATCCATTCTCTAACCTTGATGTGGGTGTCGATAGTCGAGCTGGAATTTTGCCTCGATAGCTTCGATCTGCGTCCAAAGTTGGAATTGTTGTCGTATGCCTTGTCGTTCTTTATCACGTCGTTCAAATCTGGCTTGCTGTCGCTTTTGTAGCCTAGCTGGCCGTAATGGTTCTCGTGTTTATCAGTCTTCGACCTCTTGACAGAGTCGTTTTTCTTCTCGCTGCCCCGTCTCTTCAGCGATTTCTCTTTTCCCTTCATATTCTGTTTCTTATAGTAGATGTACAGGAAGGCTGTGAAGTTTATCAGTATAAACACCACGAAGAAGACAATCACCATCATCATCGCCGACGAGGTTCTTAACGTGCTCGGCTCTATCGTCGAACCCTCCCCGGCGCTCCCGCCCGTTGTAACCACAGTCGAAAATGGCGTCTTCTCTGTGCCAGCATCTGTGATGCTGGACGAAGACGTATACCTGCCGGAAGAATCTCTTACACAACCCGTAACTCTTGATAAAGGGATGAAAAAAAAGTGTGATAATAATTCTATGCTTAAAACATATGGGACCAAACAAATGTTTTTCTTAAACAAAATCATTATTTCGAATTTTTTCAAAATACATTTACATATTATTACATCTATAAATTCATATAAATATTTTTTTAATTATTGAGAAAGGTTCTTCATTCAAATGGAGAAATTGCTTCAGCGATGTACGTTTAACAATAAAATGATGAGGGATTTCAAGTGCTGTAGCACGAAATTAATTTATTACCGACCTAATATCGTGGCTTTCGTACTTCCGGTTGGCAGTATGGTTGGAATATTTGCCAATCCCGTCGGCAAAGTCAAGAATCTGCGGTCGCGGTCCTCTCGGTCGTGTCGGGCCCGAAATGTCTTTATTCGGGTGCCTGAGCAGATTGGGTAGGTCCTCATTCCAGAACTGCATCTCCGCCGAGCGATAGTGCGCACCTATGTCAGGCGGTATGGCTGCGTGGCAACGGATGATATTACATAATATCGCCAAATAAGCCGTGAAATAGAATTCCCGATGAAAACCAAACGCGAGATGATAGATAATTAAGTTTTATCATTATATTATTTTTTTTGTTTGACGTGAACCGCACAGATGGAGAGAGCACTAATTTCGAACGTTTAATATTTTATTACATGTTTTCTCAGTGCGTGCATGCTTTCAGATAACGGCTAGCGCCGAGACTTTTGCTGACTTACTTAGATTGAAATACGTTTGATTGACAGGATCATATTCCGGCCACTCGATCTCATACTGACCCCATTCCTTGAACACGTTAGTCAGATAGGGATATCGCTTCGCGACGTTGGGATTCCTGGGGGATTCGAAATAATTTCTTTGATAAATAATCGCGAATGATTAATGTGGCGCGGTGGAATAACGGCCACTAGTAGCTTTTCTTTTTTAGGCCGTACAAAGTGGCTTGGGATTAATACCGTCAGGAAATTGGAGCGCTGCAGGAGAAGAAGATATCGGATAATCCAGAATAGTCCGCGGGGATACTCGATACTATTTTCTTTCTGTTATTGTGGAGATAGACGCGCAGTTAGATACCCATATAGAATTCAATTTTATCAAGCTCAAATTTTCAGAATGCTCTTTAGAGTTACAAAATTTATTCTGTAAATTTTAAACCTAACAAAATTACCTTTTTAAAAAAAGGTACAAAAATGCGCCAAGTTACGCGCTCAAAAACCGCCTAAAAAATTACGCCTTATTTGTCCTACAAAAATAGTGATATCAAGATAGTGCGCCAACTATAAAAATTATTTAGTTACATGGATAAAAATAATTACATAAAC
>VBVR01000458.1:0-49754 GCA_011638315.1 Tetramorium parvispinum | reverse complement strand
TAACCGTATTAAAAATCAGTATCGATTTTCAATATTTTAACAATACCGTAACAGTATAAAAAATCCGTACCGATTTCCTATGTTGTAACAGTACTATAACTGTATTAAAAATCAGTACAGATTTTCTGTATTACAACAGTACCAAATATCGATATTGATTTTTAGTATTATAAGAATATAAATGGACACACACAAATACATTAAAATCTGAATTTTATTCAAACAAACTATAAAGGGTAGTATTAAATTTATCATAGTATTACATTTTTTAAATTTAATATTATTTCTATACAATTTAATTCAATGCAGTTTGATTAGCTTTGGACGAAGATGCTCTTAATATGTATTTTTATTTTAAATGGATATCGGTTTTCGAAATAATATTTTAACGCAATAATACGTATGTCGTATGTACAACACAAAAATTTGTCTAAACAATATCTTGTTCCACTCTTGTTGACTTATATATTAACCTACACTTTTTGGAGGAGAGTGGAAGGAAATTTGATATTTAAAAATTACAAAGAAATTGTTCTTCAATTTTTCCTAATTTCTTTTCTTAAAAAAATATATTATTTGTAAATTAATGATTTTAATTTTTGAATTTTCTTAGTTATTTAATCAGTGCATCTTCGGATATTTGAATTTTTGGATTTATGACGTTTAAATATTTATGACTTTTTTGTTACTTTAAATTTTTGATTCTTCAATTTTTCAACTTTTATATTTTTGTAGAATTCTTAGCGTTTCAAACAAGGTTTAAATTTATTAAAGCTGTAACATAGATATCATCCCCAATGCGTTCGATGGATAATAATACTTGTTATCGCCGTCCGTTGCTAGTTACGTCGATCTTTACGTAATGAATTAATTAATCATGGTTGATTTAATTAACACGAAACCGATGACGTGCGCTGCAGATATGCGAGCAAAATGCGAGAGCTGCCATGGTGCAACGGGAAAATTCAATAATTGAATGCATTTTATAACAGATCGATGCACATACGACAGAAATTCTATTGTAAGTTCCGAGAGTTAATTATTGAATTTTGCGATTAATCGTTCTTCAGTCGACCTTAAGGTTTATTGAAATGAGGGGGCTGCGCGTGTCATCGCGATACCTCGGAATCGATAACCCCGTTACCGCATGCCGCATGACGGCTTTATCGGGATACGAGTTTTTCGCTCGTATGTGCAGCTTCGCTCGTGGTAGCCGCGCGCACGGGGATGCACGTAAGCAGCGCGGCCGTTTGATTGACCGATGCATCATTCAACGGGACATAAGTGGCGCTTCCATGCCACGAGATTCCACGGGTGGGCTCGAAACGAAAAGCAGGACGACAGGGCAGGCCGCGCTGTGAAGAATTCATACTTGCTCTGTTTTTAGAACTTGGTACATAAGTTAAATGATGGCGCGCGGCGTTAGGATATGGAAATCTACTTTCTCAGTTACGAACGCGATCTATAGCTTGTATTGTTGATATTCGTGTTGGTAGATATATTAGAAAAGTTATAGCAGAAATAGAAAAGGGATGCGGAGCTTAAACGCTGCTGCAGGTGTGGGTAATGTGGTATAATTTAAGAAATAAATTGCACATAACGCCGAATGCATTTTGGCTCGCCTCGAGTCTTCTCTGATATTCAATGAGTAGCTGAATAATAACTCAATTTTTTCCCTGTCTCTCTTTATTTTACTTTTTTTTTCTTTGGAAAAGATACATTTACATAAAATGTCAAAAGTCTATAACAGTTTAAAGAGATTTCGAAATAAATGGTGCTGTAAAGGGATTTTAGCAAGTTACAGAGACGAAGAAATGACTAAAAGGTGACTGAATGAGTGAAAAAAGAGGAGAAGGGGGGGAGAGAGAGAGAGAGAGAGAGAAGGGAAAGAGATAAAGAGATTCTCGACACGCCGAGTGGAGTTTTCTCTCAACCCTTTGATCTTCCATCCTATACCTTTTGTTTTCCAACCACGGTTGTCGCGCTCGGAATAAAAAAAACTTAAATGCGGTCTGCACCCCCATGGAGGATAACTGTTTGGTCCCTATTCTCTCTTTCACTTTTGGTCTCTTTGTTTTCTATATTTCGCCTAGCCCTTTATCGCCATTGTACTTTTACATCATCTGTGAAATACGGGAAATGCGTCTTTGTTTTTTGCAGCGGTATGCATTGCGTTTTATTTTTCGTTCACATTGATAAGGATTCGAAGCAGCAATGTGAATAATTGCATATTTTTTTTCGTTACACGGAAAAGTGAGAATGATAAAAATAAACTGTGCTATTAAGGAACATATAGTTGCAAGAACAAATATCGATATTGTACTTATAGGGAATAGAATTTTTTAGTTGATTTTACCGCAGTTTTACATAAAATATTTATACGTTTTTATTGAGGGTAACACCGAGGCAATTGACAAAGCTATTGATAAAATGTTATTCAGTGTGATTTTTTCTGTAAATGAAAAATCGCTGTATTATTAATTACAGATTTTGAGATAAAAAACCGATATAACTAACAAATGTTCTGTTTCCTCATTTAATAGAGAATAAACGAAAAAGAAATCTAGTCTAGCAGTATAACACAATTACTATTAGAAAGAACTTAGATAGAAAGAACAATTTTATTGAAGCATTTACTTAGATACAGTTCTGATAGTAATTATGTTCTAAATAATTATAATGAACGTTTAAACTGAAGCATCAAAATTTCATATAGCATTACCATGCTCGAGCGTTTTACATAATTATTTTGACCCTCCAGCATAATTATTTTCCAGTCTGTATCTCTATCTGGTTTAATTGTTATATACTTCACCATAACCTTCTTTCTGTGTGTAAACAATTTAACGTAGTGTAATTGCACACGACAAATAACATACAAGCTGATTTTTCTAAAGCATTGGTGTCAAATGTTTTGTAGGACAGTAAAATACGTGAACTACTTGATAAAGGCCTATTGTGCTTATATCCACTGTAATTTAGAACGCAAACTTTGTCAAGTAATATTACAGTTGTAAGATCTATATTCAACGAGTGCAAGTGCAACTATGAATATGTTCCAACATAATTCGCAATTACTTTCCTTTTTCATAATGCGACTCCAAAAGTTATTTTCCATTAAATTCAAATTATATTAAAATATCTTTTCGTAATATATCTTTACAGTTTAAGACTACGTTTCAAGCCAAATAGTAACGACACAGTTTATTTGCTGCAATTAATAATTCTACATAAAAAATTATAAATTACGTATAAAAAAATTCTCGCGAAAAATATTATTAGGCAAGAGATCTCCGATCGTACATTTTCTATTTAATAACGTAGCATAATGTTTTATGATTTATCTAATATTTTATTTGAACGGATTTAATTGTAATAAATTTATTATTAGTACTAATTAATAATTACATAAATAAGTGCGGTTGCTATGAAATGCTCAATTAGAATAACATTCGATACACTTGTTCTTCTTTTCCTTCTTTTTTTTCTCTTCTCTTTCTCAATTAATTTTGTAAACTCTGCGTACGCTAATTAAAATCCGCATCTTGAGCGTTACCGATATTTTAACAGCGACTTTACTCGTTTTCCAATCCACTCTCTTAAACTTCTGTGCACCCTCCACTTTTTTTCAGTCCATTTCCCTCTCACCTGTCCCCACTTTTCTTCCTTAGCTCAAGCATGTAAGCCTTTGTGGACCATGTTTTTGTTCTTTCTTTACGCCTCTCTCTCGAGCCAATAAGTCTTTCTTTGCTTCCACTGAGAATTTTCTGAGGTAAATTCTATCCAAGTTCTTGCGATTTTCGCTATTAATCTCGGTCGGGAAATTAATCGAGATCGGAATAGCTGAAGCAATACAGGGTGTCTTAAAGCTATCAGTGTCAGCTACATACTTTAATATTTTAAAATTTTCCTGTTTTATATATTTACATATAAAAAGTTTAAAATTTTTTAAAACTTTAAATTTTAGAAAATATTAATATATAATTCTTAAATAGCATTGCTTATAAAATTTACTTTTCTGTTTTTTCTGATGCTCTCTTAACTTAACTGTCTTAACTGATCATCAATTATTTTACTTTTCTAGGATTTAAAATCTTGGAATATATTTTGTATATTGCAATATTAGAACCAGACGCTACATATTACAATTTCTATTAAAAATTTTCTTTTAGATTTTCTTTAAGATATTTTTATGACATAACCTATAGATTTTGTCAGGAAATTAATGTATTTCTTGTAAATTTGAATGTCCTGCAAATATTAAAATTACAAACGCGGAATTCAAGTATCTCATTAAATTTCACTAAGAATAGTTTGCATTTGACGTGGACAAAAATGATTTACGAACTGAAAAAGGATTATCTCGAAGAGTTGAAAAAGCTGGTAAACTACGAGTGAACAGCATCAAAATTGAATATTTGTTCTCCATACTGAGTTTTTCCTTCTTTCGCTGCACCTGTGTCCTTTCTGTGCGATTTTATTTCTTTTTTGTACAAAAGTCGATCAGGTTTGTACACTCGGTCGATTGCCAAAAAATAAGACAAGTAGCGTACAAAGATTTAATCAAAATAGGATTGTCAGCAGATTGAATCAATGAGTCAACAAATTCATGCATTCGTAATACTCTTATGGATATGATAAAACGAGGGGACATGCGATTAATATGAATTCGCGACTCCATCGCTTAAATGAATATTTGTAACAGCACATTATGTATTTATAGTACAGTGATAATGCTATACCCTGCATCAATTTTAATAATAACTAAATAATAGTAAGTGTGTTAGAATCGTTATGAATATTAACAATTAAATAGAGAAATAGACTTCGTACTTTAACTTTTTCGATAAATTTATCAGGTAGAATTAATAAATTTGTCATTTTCTGATTAAAGAAAAAAGGCGCAAAATTTTTAATTTTAAAGGAATATAAGTTATACATAATTATATAATTCTTTTTGTTAAATTTTTTATGTGTATATAAATATGTGTGCGCAAGTGTTCTGCATATAAATCTATGTTTTTCTTACGGACCGATTTTCATTGCACTTCTCAATTGCAGATCATGCAAAAGTCGATTGAATTAATCACATTGTCCCTATGATTTCTATCGCTTTTCTCAAGTGGAAAAATGTATCGTTAGAGAGCAGACGTCGATGAAAAATAAATCGCACGTTTGTTTCTGTTCGTTAAAAATAAATTATACTATGAAATCTATGTGGTTTCAGTAACGACCTTTAAAAAGAAAACATTGAAAAATATAAATTTTTTATCAAAATAGTTAAATCAAAATATAGTTAAATAGAAATTTTGTAGTAATGAATGGTAAAGAAATGTTTTGTCAAGATTTTGGGCATATAAAATAGAAAATTTTGATTAAGGGCTAATAAATATATAGTAGATAATGAATTCAGTGCGGTATCAATATTTTTGTTTATTCGCGTGGTACTTAAAATCATTTCATATTTTTTAATATACGTATATTTTGCATTCAGAACATTTCTTATTATTTTTTAAACATTCAGTATTTTAAAGCTTTTTTAATTGTTAAAGGATATGTCATTTTGTTACAAATTTATGATAAATATCTAAAGAGCAAATACATATGTGAATATCAATCAATCAGTCTATCAATCAATCAATTTCACATTGACTGATGTGGATACAACGAGGGATTTAGAGAGAAATCGAGAAAAATCCAAAGAAGTAACAATGTAAAGTGAAAAATTAGCAAAACGAATGAAGCAGCAATTTAAATCCGGTAGGGATGGTCCCGCTATGCTCGGCAATAATTCAACCCTCTACCTATTCTCTCTCTCTACCCCTCTTAGGGAATGACATAATTTATCCCCATTTATAATGCAGCACTGGCTTTTCATTCACTGCTGCCTTCTACAACACGCATTAGGACTATAAGCTTACGTAAACGAATTATGAAACAGCCGGAAGTTCGACTTCGTCAGCGTCACTATAATGAAATAACAAAAGAGAACGGCAAAAATTAATGGCAGTCTTATGCAATTAATTAAAGAATTTAATCGCTCTCTCTCTCTCTCTTTCTCTCTTTCTCTCTCGTTGATTACAGGATTTACTTTGGTTAATCTGATTTTATATTTTATTAGTATAATAAAAAAACTTATGCTAAAAATATGAAAAATTAAAATAATAATTTTTCCTGTACGTTTTTCTTTAATTTATTTAATAACATGTTTTTCGCATATTTATATTTTTTTGTAAAAAACATTGTTTATTAGCAATTTAGTTTATTAGCCTATTTGCAAACAAAATATATATTATTTTACTTAGAGCATTAGTTAAAACACATGGCTACCATTAGTTTGAAATACCTGACTAAAACGAAAAATGATTTTTAATAATTATATATCGCAACGACGTTACTAATTTTGATATCTTTTTAAATTATACCATGATAGTACAATTTGTACAGATTTAACTGGATTAAAAGGTAATAAGACACATTTCATGAATACAGGATTGTTACTACTGTGATGAGAAGGTATCTTGCAGTGCAGAGGAAATGAAATCGGTAGTATCCAGTTCTCATTCCTTTTTGCTTTATTCAACCTGTTTTCAAAGGTTGCACACATATACACTTTTTTGCTTTCCTATAAAAGCTCTTTGATTTGAGACATGTTTCCTGATAGCTAAAAAACTATTTAAAAATAAGCAATATTCTCTATTCATTAATATTTGTAAATGTTATCTAATATTTGTAGAATATTATACATATATACTTACATATATATAATCTCTCACTCTACAAATATTGTATAAAGTATGAATCAGCAATTATTATAGCTTCAGTAATGATCAAAGTTTGCAAGACAGATTATCGAAAAATGATTAGAGAGGGAAAGAAGATTATTCTGGTGTCACAGGGCATATCAAGGATAAGATTAAAATTAAAGAGGTTCCGTGGAAATTAGCTGGAAGTTATTGATTTGGCTATTTCGGTCGGATAGGTTTGTTTGCTAAATGTAGGTATCACTTGATACCCCTAAAGAGTATCGAGTGAGAAATACCGATCGCTATACAATATCAAACAAGAATATCGATACCTCAGTAGTACAATAGTATCTTTCGATAACTACGTCGATTGCGGCCGTTTTTTGCGAATGGATTGACTAGTAAAAGCTTTTTTTCGGATGCTAGTCGAAAAAATATTGAGTGAGCATGGGTGAGCGTGAGGGGGAGTGAGAGAGCGGAAAAGGATAGAAAAGGAATGGATGGGGAAATGGAAGGGAGCGGAAAAAATTCACGGTCGGCCATGCACGCGGAGTTAAATCGGCAACGAAAAATTTGTGCCCGTGTTTGTGCCCGGGCATGGTTAAGTGAACGCCCCTGTTGTTCGTAGTGAGGGATGGGGAGAACACGAGGCAGAACGACCTATCGACAAATTACGCCTAGTGGGGGATTTACAATCTTTCGTTGCTGTTTTCTATGAAACATTGCATTTCCATTTAGCGCAACAGCTTGGGTTAGTGTCTGCAATTGCTGTTTACACGAACACATTAGTCAGCCGGTTCATTAAATAATATTTTGAGAACGATCGGACGGAATAAAGGGATGTTATGTTGCGTGCGGTTGCTAATTATTGCATGTTCCACAAGCTTCTACTGCTTTTGATAATTTATTAATACAATGTAACTTATTGTTAATAGTATGTAAAAATCTGAATAATGTGATGTATGTTTAACTTTAGCTCTTGACTCGAGGTTTTAATTTTTTTAAAATCTGCTGTTTAAAAAGTTGACCTGTCACATTTTAAAATCCGCTTGTGAACTTCCTTTTAAGAATTGTCTTTTTAATTTAAATAAAGTAATTTTTAAACTAATTATATTATGAAATTAGGTGAGGTATATGGCAATAATCAATAGAAATTAATTTACACATATGCATTTTAAAATTACTTTTAACAAAGTATTAACGATTAAAAAATAATCATTGATTATTGCGGGATATTGTACATATCTATATTTGTTCTTGCAAGTTCCTCGGAGGCAAATTCTATTGAGATTGCTCATTCAATGTGCTAATTAGCGACGACAAATCAGCCGGAGGGCGCTGATTAATTGACCAAAGGACTCTTTAGGACACGTAGACGAGTTTTTCGATAGTTTAGATGAACTGACTGGGAAGTTCGAACTATCTCAAGAACGATCCATGTTCGCGGATTCTCACAGGACTCTTAAGAACAGATGAAGAAGAGGCGCAGTAATTGACTTCTTCCAGTTCTCGAAAAGATGAATGCTTTGACTTTTGTGTGTTCTGTTTCCAACTTTGTACGTGAATTGTTTTTGCTAACAGGTTTCTTTTGTTTTGTCTCGTTTAGATCTTTTATTCTTTTTTCTTTACTAATTAGTCTTTCTTTTTAATAATGATGGAATAGAAAAAAAGGAAAACTCGAAATTGGAAATTATATTTTTAAATTTTCAAAATATTAGTAAATAAACAATTTTAGATTTTAAAAGCTAGATGTATTTTTTATGTAAAAAAAGGAACATTAATTTTTCTTTATATTTTAAGAATGTTTAAACAAGTACGTTTACGCATACGCGTTGGCCAAAACGTATAGATGTGACACGGAACATTGACATTACATGTGGAAATGATGTAATGTAATTAAGAAATAAATAAATTAATGCTTTTTAAGTGACGGCAAATTTCGTGTATAGCTATCGTTAAGGTTTTAGAGCCGTCTCGTATATCCGTGATCGTAAACGTATTTTATTCCAGCAGGCACTTTATACACGATTTGCGTCAACTTTCCAGAATAAGCGTGAAAATTTAGAGATAGAAATGTATCAGTAGTAAAGCGTCGAGCAATATTGATCTGCGAAAATTACGACCGTCGTAAAATATTAAGCAGTCTGGCAAATTTTCCGTTCCTCTAATATTATACCGACTGCCCGAAAATAATATCCACATAATCAGTCTTGCAGCATTAGTCAAGCAATTTCTTGAGCTTAAAGGAACAATAATGTAAACTAAATTATACGGAAAATCCATTTTCTTCTTCGGGACAATTATATTATTTTATCCGATATAGAAGATTTTTTGGGAAAGTTATTAATAATAAAGAAATTGGAAAGATTCGATAACTTTTTTCCCATCCCTACAATAGGCGAAAACAGGGATATACCGGGTCACAAATCCCATTCTGCCCCGCGATCTTTATATCCTAGAAAGTTAATTACTCGGGACGGCTGATAAGGATCTCAGGATCAGCAGACGACGAGGTCCTCCGTCGTAGGAAATGGAAGTGTCGAAGACAGAGAATGTGTGGTAGAAGTCGGCCCTTGAAGCTCTTAAAGTTCTCTCGTTAGAGGACTAAGGAGAGTAGGAAGAGGCGAAAGATGTGCGGACGTGGAAGAGAGAGATGCGTTACGCGGAGAAAGCTTCCGCGATTTTCTCGAAAGACGGGGGACAAGGAGGAAACGGAGACCTTGTATAAGGGGGAAAAAGACGAGCTAACCTTCTTACAGCCATTACTGGGGTTAGGAAGTATAATGTCGTTAATTCGACGTTTTCGCGAATCGATTTCCGTCCTCCTCTTATCTCCTCCTCGCTCTTTCGCTCTCGCGCTCCTCCTCCCCCTCCGTCGCCCTGCCCGCTCTTCGCCTCTCTTTTCGAAACTCTCGGACCAAAGTTTCTGCAATCCAATTGACCCGACAGGCCATATCCGCGTCGTCACTGTGATGCCTCATCAAGAGTCAAAGTTATCTTCTTAACCCATTAGTGCGAGATAAGTTCGATAAGTCGGACTTAACAAAATCCTCTACAGATGTTACATTTTGAAACCTATAATGCAACTTCGAATATCGTTGGATGTAATTAGAACTGAAATGTTGCGTCCACTAATTCAGGAAGTTTTTGAATTTTGTTAGATAGGAAAATATGTTATTGAGATATTTTGGCTTTTAATGTTAATAAAAGTTATCTTAAAATTTATTTAAAAAGTTTGATATTAAAATTTGCTAACATACAAATAGAACATCCTATAGAAATGTGTCATATATTTTGCAATCCATAATGTATTAATGACATTACTTAATTTTTCGTGGATTTAGAAGGAAAATTTCTATTCAGTTATTTCAATTTTGTTCAACTTTATTCGATTACTCCAATTCTATTTGAATACACTTTTTCGTTGCTAGGAAGAATTTCATTTTTATTCCTTGATTATTGCTCGTAGAAAAATCCCTAATTTAAAAAGATTTTAATTTTACAATTCTTGACGATAATTTCGGAATTTTAGTGTTGTTTGTATTTTTGGGTTCGCTGAAATCTGAAAAATTTTTCATTCAATGAAATGCACTAAATTTTTCTGTCACGTTCAAAATGTAGGTATGCAGTCCGTAGATATTGCACCATCTCTCCTGCGGATCGTTTGCTCCCGAAAGCGAAGGATTCAATTTGAGGCAATGCTGATCGCCGCGCGTGAGGCGTTTCCTCTTCCCAACCACCGCTATCCTACCAACCGAGAAGAAGGAGGCACAGGCAGCGCATAATAATCGCATAAGCTCGGCTGGAAAGCGCTGGAATCTAGTTGGTTTCTAGAAACTAGCGAGATTCATCATCCCGATTTTCAAACTGCAATTTCGAAACTTGAAAACGCGTTGGATCCTCCCTCAATTCCACAGAAACATTATTATTTTATATAATAAAATATACTTTTAAACTTGTCAATGATCGTATTTAACGATCGCGAAAAATATTTTAGCATTTTTAATTATAACTATTAAAATGTTTAAAGCTTGAATTAAATATTTTGAATTAAGCAGATTATAACAACTTAATTTAATTTTGATGAGTTTTAAATTTAGTGCATTTCAAAGGAATGAAAAATTTTTCAGACTTCAGAGAACCCGAAAATATAAACAACACGAAAATTTGGAAATTATCGTCAAGAATTATAATATTAAAAATCTTTTTAAATCTCTATATATAATGTTATATATAAGGTCTCTATATGTATATAACAATTTTACATCACTTTTGAATTTTCCAAAATCAAAGAGGACATGTGAAGACTTCCAATTTGGACTCTCGGATATTCTCATAATAATATGCAACTTAATCTAGACTTGTACTACGTGAAATATCGAAGTATATCTATTCGCCAGGAACCTACCAAAGGATAACCCATGAAGGCCAATCCGTGAAGTCGCAAGTAGTCGCGTCGCGCTCGTATAACAAATTGATCCTGGTCTTTGATCAACGTCACTTTGAAGCCTGATTAGCGTCACTTTGAGGGCTGCATCGCGACGAGTAGCGAAGCTATTTCTACATATAAGTAATCTGTATAATTGAATAGCCAGGGCCCTAACTTCTCTGTAATCACTTAGTTGAGAAATTGTTCCGCAAAACAGCACGTTTGCTATATCGATCAAAGTTATGCGATTAAATTCCACCGCGCGATTGGACTGGAATTAGCATTAACATTTAATGCCGACGCAACATGATCAAAAGTAATCATAACATTTGCGCGGTTAAAAGCTTGCGTTTCCCATATCCGAGATGGTTTTTTTAAGCCGGAACATTTTTGGTCGCATGGAAAAGTCATTAAATTTCTTTATGGAA
The DNA here is from genome assembly GCA_011638315.1 of Tetramorium parvispinum. Classification (NCBI taxonomy): domain Eukaryota; kingdom Metazoa; phylum Arthropoda; class Insecta; order Hymenoptera; family Formicidae; genus Tetramorium; species Tetramorium parvispinum. The sequence continues at coordinate 38,151 of VBVR01000458.1, read as the reverse complement.
AGATCCATAAGATTGTGTTTTATTTTATGTTTTATTCGTTTGTTCTATCGCCCGCTGCATCGGTGATAAAACTTTTGTGGCATTCGAAGAATTTATGTCGCAACTTTTTCATCAGTTTCATTGAAATTCCAAAAATTCAGAAAACGACAGATGTGATGGATAAAAATATCTAACATACGCATCCGATAATCGTTCTTTCTGCCAATTTTCGACACGGTTTGGCTCGAAAGTCTGAGTTACGAATAACGAGGCCATAAATACAAATGGAAAGGAAATGGGACTGGAATGGCGCGAACTTTTCCTACACTTTTTCACTATCCCCTTTTTCTGCCCTCATCTCCCTTTCTGTTCCGTCGTTTCGTGCCAGCCTGTTTCTTCGTTGTCGACGAGCACCGACCGATACATCTTGTTTAAAGTTATCGTCTACCTAGTTATCCTGACTGATTGCTTCTCTGTACAGCGCACTCGCGTCAACTTCCAAATTTCCAGGATGTAGTAACGTCAGATTAAAATTAGATTCGAATGAGTTGTCAAAATCGGAAGACATCGATTTACACTTCTTTCACATTACTTCTCGTTAAACGTAAAAACTCGATTAGAAAAAATTTAAATTATTCAATTAAGAAACTTGCATGAAGTACGTTTTATTTGTTTTACGTTAGCACTCGCATAATAACAGGGGAAATGTGGGAAATTTATATTCCCAGGAAGTATCCCGCATTATTACCCGAGGATCCTAGTATGAATCAAGGCATTACCGCAACATTGGCACTGCCACGATCTTGCCGCAACTTTCGTCGTTATCTTTACATTGTACATTCTATACATTTTTCTTTTTCGCTCACAAAATACCGAGCACTTTAGCCATCCGGACCGGCGGACGGCGCGGGGGGGAGTGGATCGAGGCGGGACACTCGAGAGAATTAAAAAGCTTTTGAAGTTCCGGAAGCACGAATTTTTTATTAATGGAAAACTTTCAAATCCACCCTTCGCATACACAATGCCAGCGCAAGGGAGCGCGCGCACGTGTTTAACCGTCCCCGGCGGAAAATTCCGCTCGTCAAAGTTGTAAAATTTTTAATGGCCGTTCCTTGCAACACCAGCCATATAATATATTGTTAATAATTCTTAAAATTCTATTAAGCGCGACATTAATCTCAGTCGCCAACTGATGGAAATATAATATACACGTAGGTTTATTTTATCGCGTTTACCCCAGAAAGGACAGTTAAACTCGGATAAACGGTTCGTCCGTTGATAGTTTAAAATAGACCATGTTACAGTCTTTAAATCCTTTTAATTTAGTTGATTGACCGGTGTAATATTATATATCCGATACTGAAATTTTATGCAATTCGAGCAACACGTATTTTAGCATTTAATTATACTGATGTACGTCAGTTTGTTTATAATATGGAGTGAAAAATTTGAAACTCTAATTAAAAGAATCTAGAAACACTTTATAAATGTTTAATTAATTATAAGTGTAAGATATTAAGTAAGGTTACTTTTATTTTACTTAGGGATTCGAATAATTAACAACAATGTCGAACAAGAAATTTTCGACACGGAAACTATATATAATTTTAAAATCCAGAATTCCAATTATTTCCAACTTTTGTTTCTATCTTTTCTTTCAAATTCACATTTGTAGATTAAATTTTTAAATCGTTTCCTCCATGAAAAACTGCTATCATTGAGATATTTCGCGGTATGACATGAAATTCGCAGTGAAATGAAAAATGAGATCCTCGAGATAATCAACTCGTGTTATAATAAAGGAGGGATTGGGCGACTAGATTGGGGATGAAAATTTTGCCATGGTGCAACATGTATTTCGAAAGCCGGTCGACTGGCTAATGCACGAAGTTGATTAAACTCAACGTGCGGTCAAAATTACACAGCGCTAATTGACGGATGGCTCGCGCCAATCAGTTGCACGGGCAATTATTGTAAGTGGTCGACTCCCAGTACGGGTTTTAGATGAGAGCCACTCGCGCTCTCGTGTGGAATCAGCAATCGTGAACCAGTAATCGCTTCCGCTTAATGAGCAACGCACTCAAAACGAAGTCGGAAAGAACTGACTCGTTATCCGCGCTCGCGAGCGTTGCCAACGAGCGGGAAAAGCCCCCAAAGTTTTCTCACTCGTAGTTTTCCCGTTGCATCTTTCGCGCTTGTATGCAAAAATTTTGCATACAAATTTTGCACAGCTACTTAAACATTTTTTTTTCATCCTCTTTTTCACGCAGATCGTTCATTGTAATGTGAATTGCAAAATCTACAACTCCTTTCTTCGCCACATTAATGCAATTTATATTTGCTTAAATAATTTTAACTCGATAGTTATCTAAATATTCTTAATTTATATATTATATAATAATTAATTCTAACCTGCGTGGAAATTTAAGGCTGTATATTAAATGTTTTTAAAATTAAATGAAAATAATTAAATGAAAATTAATAAAGTTCTGCAACCTCCAGAAAAATCCTAGATAACTTCAATGGCTTTAGAAAGAGTTTTTCCACTTATAACAGTAAAATCAATATTTGAGGAACTAGAAAGCTAATTTTTTGCGACGTTTCCTATTACAGTCTTTTTTAAATTCGCAAGAAGACTTTAAATAATTTTTTCTCTCTCTCTATTGTTTTAGATAAATGTTTTAGATAAATTTTTATGAACAAAATACTTCCAAAAATTGTCATTTTTTTATGGAATAGTATTATATAATTATGATGTAATAATTAATATAATAAGTGAAGTCAGCACTTTTGATTTTTTAAATTGTATTTTCACTACTATAAATGAGAATATTTCTTTTTTTCTTAACTAATTAAGAATCCATAATTTTTCGGAGGATCTTTAGATTACTTTAATTAATTTTTATTTTAATTTTGAGAAACTTTACAAATGCCATAACTTTACGAACATTTAATTCCGAATATATTGCAATGTTTGATATTATTTGCATTGTACAGTCATTAATTAACCTTTATAGGTATATTATCCTAATTTATCATGGGAATGTAATGAGTATTAATAATCGCATATAATAAAATTTCACTTATTATTTCATCGATAATGCTGATCAACTGCATAAAATGCATGTTTAAATTTGGTATTAGTTACGATATACTGTCTATTGATTGTCTAATATTATATTGTGTTAAATGGATTTAATATATTGTATATAAAGTATACAAATTTGATAACATTATTAATTTGATAATATTATTTCAATAAAATGGTATAAAGCGAGAAAGTTACTTTTGCGCTGATTGATAAACCGTTTCACTTGAAAAATGTCTCGTCACTTTTTGCATTCTTATACCACATATATCATGATATGTATCGTCATCTGTAATATCACGGTGGGAATCTATTTTTTGCACGTGAGTGAGTTGAAGTAAAAAAAAGTTACAAATTATGGACGTCAATGAAACACTTTTACTGACAAATACAAGGTAATTAATTTATAGTACTTTCTAATTAATAGTACTTCGACATGAGTATGCTTTTAATAACGAACATTTATATAGCTTATTTGGATACATATTGCGATTCCCGACAACATTCCGACCTCATGAACTTTTGAATGTGGGTCAGAGAATTTCGAATAGCGCTGATAAAATGCAATAGCGTTAGAAATTCATGTCTTTGTATTTCGCAATTTTGAGAAATATATTAAAATATCGTTATTTTTTTATGTATTTGTTCTTCGGAAAAATACAGCTTCGTTATATAAAATGATATATGCCAATATGTAAAAATGCAACGCGATAAGTTTTTTTTTTTTAGATTAATAACGAGTCACTTGACAAATTATTAAACAAATTTGTTGCAATTATTTTCTTGAAAATTATTTCAATGATTACCGATTACGTCTAATTCATCGAAAATGTATTCAAGTTTCTGCGAAGAAATTCCGGATGAAACATGTAGAGTGAAATCTTTAAAATGAATTTTCATTAAATCCATTTTTTTCAATACGCAGATGCTCATATGGCAACTTTTAAGTCACTGTATACATACATACATATCGTTTTGCTCACAATTCGCTGCACACGCGCATGCGAATGAACGCCGAAATTTTTTTCATTATACAGTCCGGAGGACCGAATCGAGTATGTGCCGCGAAAATGGCATTCCAAGCAGTCTCTCTCTCTTTCTCTCCTTCTCTCTCTCTCTCTCACACATCCCGTTTCATCCCCTTTACCGCTTTTGACTCCTCCCCTTCGCCGACTGCACGCCGTTGGGACATTAATTTTTATTACGGCCTTTTTTCATTTGTTCCAACCCGTTTTCTGCCGCGCGGCGGACAACAATAATTACTCCCTCGTGCAATTATAATGATATCTAATGAAACGGCGCCGATGTACTTTCCTGCGAGTGGGTAGAATTTACTTTTTGGGTCGCGCGTAATGCATCTTCAAAATTGAAAATGACCGGAACTTTGAGACTTTTGCTGCAAATGAACCGCTAATTTGTCAGTTGTTAAAGCGGAGTGGGAATTTAAAATTATAATCATTGTCAATTTAACGTATGACAAACGTGCGACTGTCTGGTGGATAATTTTTTTACATAAAAATATATAATTATTTATAAAATATGTCCATACATGTTTTCTTTTCCTTGTATAATCTCTGTCCACATATATTTGAAAATAATAAGAATAATTGAAAAATAATTCGAGAAATAATTTTGCATTGTTCTTTTACAAAAATTAAGATATAGTGCAATTAGATTATGCAATATTTTATATATAATCACATTTCATACATAATTATTATATTTATGATTACGTATAGACAATTTTTTCTCGTTTTCTTAAATTTTACTTTTTATAAAAAGATTTCCAAAATTATCTTTTTAATTATTTTTAAATTCTTCTCATTATTTTTCCTGTATATACAAACAGATATTATACAAGAGAAAGGAAACGCGCGCGCGCGCGCGCGTGTGTGTGTATATATATATTTATTTATTTATGTAACGAAAATTACGAAAAATTTTACCGCCCATCATATTCGATAGCGCCCATTATATTTTTCTACTGGCCAATGAAAAAAATTTGCGAACTTTAGAATTTGTTGTTACATATCGGGTCCTAATTCATTGGACTTGTGATACATGATTATCGTAGTCAGATAGGCACAGATATTTCGAGAAGTTAGAACTTTGAGATTCATTTCTGACCCGATGTTCCTCGAACATGGCCGTGGCCCACTCGTCATCGGGGAAGACTTCCGACAGCTCGGACACGCATGAAATCTCGCGGGTGTTGAAATCCGCGAATTTATCGTTGCTGCACGTCGTATCAACCGAGCGCGGCATCGCGCCGCGTCGCGTCGCGTTGCCTCGCTTCGCGTCCCGACGCGACGCGTTCCCTGATACGCTGCGTTGGCGCGTCGTGACGTCGCTTGACAAACGACAACGCGGCTGTTACTTCCAGCCGTACGCGACGCTGTCAGTCTGACGCAACGCGCAACGCCGGGTGAGGTAAAGGGCGGTGTGTGTATGTGTGTGTATGTAGGGTACGGCTGGAGAAAAAGGTGACGTTGCCGGAGAGAAAAAGGGTGGGCGACGGTTAGAGTATATGATGCGCGGAAAGAAATAGAAGGGAGGAACCATCGATCACGCGTTTCGCTCGAGTCCCTCATACTTCCCTCTCTTATCCTGTGTAGATAGCACTATCTAGGAAATGGACAGTTACATTGTAAGTAATAGTACTAAGTAGGCCGATGAATGCTGTGCGCATAGATAGCATAAAAAGGCAATATAGATAGCATACATTTTTCTTATCTATACAGCATTAGTCATCTTCTTTCTGTTAGATCGTGAAATCGTTGAATTATTAAAATGTAACCAAATGTACGAATCAAGGACAAAAAATATATATATTTTCTTATTAATTATATATATATATATATGTATAGTTAATATAACATATATGTATTATATACGTATATTTATATAGTATATATGTATATATAATTTTTGTCATTGATTTATGTATTTGGTTGTAATATCTTAAATTCCCACGATAATGTTACGATTTAAGAAAGTGGATGATTTATATTAATAATAAAAAGAACTGTCGAGTAAGAACCATTCATCAAAATCTTTGGTGAATGCTTTCGTGTGTTACAGTCTTTCATCGACACCTAGATAACATTGTTTTGATCTGGATAGTGGTGTTTTATAACTTATTTTTAAAAAGGAAAAATCAATAAAGAAAAAAAGACTGTTGTAAAGCTCTCCCTTTTTGTCTAATATTTTTTCTTATATAAAACAAGTATGTCAAAGATAACAACTGGCGATACGAACATGAAGTTTATAAAATTAATTACTAATAGATGGTATTAAATACCTCATTAAAATTTATAGTAATTATGATAAATATAATATTTTAGCATAGAAATTTTTAATTATTCAAAGAAATTATTGTCTTTACAATATATTTCTTTCCACTTTTTTAAATTTGTAATCTGTAATTTGATTAAATCAAATCTAGTCTAAAACTGAATTTATTTTTTGACAAAGATTCTTTCTTGTTCTGTCATTGAAATAAAAATAGTATTACATTATCTCAATATGAAGATTAGTCGTAGCTAAAGTTACTTATAAAAAGATATTGGAAAGGGAGAAACTCAAATACTAGTACATAGATGCATCTTAAAGCAGGAAAAAGATAAGTAGAGAAAAGAAGAAGATTGGAGAATTGCTAGAAAGTGGTAGAAAGAGGCAACCATCTGGTATCTTGAGCGGTTATCGGTTGGCGGTGGATATCAAACCATTCGTGATTTAGTGGAAGCAGAATAAAAGCAAGATGAAGGGAATTGAAATAGCAGAATTCGCAGCGTCGGTAGGTAGGGGGCGGACAAGGTGTCGATTGGAACCAGAAGGAAAAGATTCGCGATTAAAGATACGACGCGATTCCCCAGAGACCTTTGAAGCCGTTCTTGGTTTCTATTAAGTGAAAAATTTCTCGAAAATTTTGCAGATTTCTATGACCTTTTATTTGGTATTATTATCGAAAATTCTCTTGATACTCGTTAATGCGTTATTCAATTGTTTAGAAATTATCTCTACAGCCGCGATTAACAAGCCGCTCGGTATAATACGGTATATTATATACATACAACATATAATGCATATAACAAAGATTTTATTCATCAAATACAATAAATTTCTATCAAAATTCAAATGACGAATATACACGATGTTATACACATTTTACATAAAATTGTATCAATTTTCACGCATATACACACAAAGTCATTAATGTCTTGATTCATAAATTCAAGTGCATATATGAGAAATGCGTAAATATGATTTATAATATCGATATACATTAATTCATGCATTAATGTCCATTTCTACCAATGCAGATTAACTTCAATCTCGGTTTAACTTATTTTTCATCTTTTTCTAATTCTTAGGACTAAAAAAATATAGAAATTAAGTTAAACCGAGATTAAAGTTAATCTGCATTGGTAGAAATAGGTGTAAGGCATTAATGAAATTGTATATAAGTATCTTGCTCAAACAATAAAATAATTTGCTCTTTGCCTTCTCTGTCTCATCAACAAATAATATTTTTACGTTCATAACAGCTGTTCCATGCCGCCTTTCATTTTTTTTTCCGTTCGCCTCGGTTAGCATGTACTCATGTTTGTGTAGATTGGACAATCCTTCCGTTGAATCAATCTTTCGTTTGAATCTGTCTCGAAACTCACCCTCGATGTCGTCTATACGCCCTAAGCTTATTTCCGATAGAGGGTGGTTTTCGTCCCAATCTCGCTCGTTTCTCCGAGAAGCCACGCTCCATTACTCTCGGCATTCGCGGTGGGATAAATATTATGAAGACAAAAGATTCCGGCTTCTCGGTAAAATATGGCGGCGACCTCGGCCCGCGCGGAAGCTTACAAGAAGAGCCGCATGATAAATCCGCACCCCTGTCCGACACTCTCCCTTTGCGCTGCCCCGCGCGATAATGTCCCTCCCCAATTATTTATGTCGTGACATAGACTTGCCATCCAACAAAATGGCCGTATGCTAGAATATTTCTAGCTCGGCTATTAGAAAAGCGTTGTTTTTAAGAGAATTTTATGTAACTAAAATATTATGTTTGTTTTTAAATATTATTCCATTCCAAATCATTTTTTGAGGCTGACGTTTCTACGAGCTTCTTACATTTTTCCTATGACAATGTAACTGACTCGAGGAATTTGGTATGATTCACTCCTTGCACTCTTTCCTTCCGGCATTTCCAACAGTTTTTAAATATTTAAGCGAAACAATGCAGAAAGAGCGCAATAATGGGGTATCTCTGTTTTCCTCCCGTTGCGCCGAGGACCGGAAGTGACCCTTTAAGAGTCGAACAGTGGAACTGGTACACTACGCTGAGCTTTCGCACTCTCTTTCATCACAGTAATATTTCTCTTCCTTTAAGGTGTACTAAACGCTCTCACGCGTCCGACGGTATTCGGGAAAATTTTCGTTATTCCGTCGAGTGGAAGAACGGATCGTCGGTGAACGTAGGTACTTGGCAGGGCCCCGGGCGGCCATGCACGGTTAATTGGGACCCTCGCGAACTTTGCACTAAAGTCGAGTCACGAATTACGATCGGCGAAGTTTCGCTTCTCCGTCCTTATTTCGCCCCGGCGTTTCTTCTCGTCTCTTGCACGGCCGATTGCCCTCGCAGGAAGTCGACGAGAAAGTCGAAGCAAGGAAAGCTTTCGTTCACGCGACGATAATTTCGAGTTGGATTCAAGGTTGCGTAATGATAAACAATTCTTATCAAGAAGGTAGAATTTAGATTAGGTTAAAAGAAGAGACATTTAAATCGGAATGCTTGACGTTTTTTTATATTAACTTTTTATTTTTCAATTTAAAAATAAAACTAAAATAATTGATACAAAATAATTACACACACTAGTAATTTTTCATTACTTTTTACTACAAGAGATTTAAAAAATGTGAAAATGTGTTAATTTAAAGATATGTCATTGTAGACTTCTTGTGGAAGTAACTGTAATGCGGTATATATTGGAAGAAGAACATCAACATACAATGAAATCAGATCAAGCTTTATTATTATGCTATTCTGTATTAATATAATTCTATCAAATTTGCAGTAATTTGAATTGTCTAGTTTTGAGATACATTGATATTTATTATTTTATCTAATGTGCTGTTTATGTTCTGTAAACTATTCTGCTGTACTGTAGAAAATTATTCAATGTTAATTTCTTTACTGTTTAGTATGTTTAGAAAAATATATTTAAGATTTTATTTATTTTTCGAAATTTTGAATGTTGACAAAGTACGGTCGCAAAATGAATCAAAAGTTGATCATGGTTATAGATTGTGAATCTTCTCAATAGTTTGATGCAAAGTCTACAGAATTTTGTACTTTCAGCTATTAGTAAAGTTTGTAAGGATACGGACGATTAAACAATTATTATTCGATTCTCCGAGCACATTACGCTCGATCGAGCCGTGCTGTCGATTTTCATTTCCGCCATTGTGAAAACTCCGACACTTGTTAGATTTTTATTGGAAAAAATACGTGAGAAATTACTCAATTCAGACCAGAACGATTAGGCTCAAGATTCGATGGATTTTGGGATTATCATATTTTATGTTTATTACAATAGAAATATTATATAGGTAGAATGTTACATGAATACTTGCATTATCTAGAAATTATAGAGTTTATATCTCGGAAGTCTAAAGAAATTAAATGTATCAGATGGCTAAAATACAATATTACCATTTTTACCCAAAATTTCAAGTTTTTATAGCAAGAATTTAGATCAAAAGAATTTCAATTTATCCAAAATGGGTCAATGTCATGAAGAGGAGAGGAGGAAATTTGCCTTAACCTTTCGCGAAGTAACGTTCCCGAAAATCTCTCTATGCAAAAAGAGACCTGTCTTCCGTTCGTAATCTCCATCTTTCATACATCAGCTGTCATCCGTCATTTCTTGAGACTGGCATTAGAAAAGTAGAAGAGGGGAGGAGACGATTTTCTCACATGCAAACAGTTAGGAGACGAAAAACATTTTTAATATTAAAAACCGAAAATAGAAATCGATTATAGAAAATCTTTTCTTTTTATTTTGTTTTTATTTTAATCTTCATCTATTATCAATGCAATCATAATATTAACTATCATAATATTAACTATTTATTATATTAACTATTAATACTATATAATATTAACTATTAACTATCATAATATTAACTATTTGTCAATGAAATGCTTTCATTGCACATGCATGAAAATTAAACATTAAGTTGTTTCAAGTTGGAATGACATAAATCTTGATCGTAATTATTTAATTGAAAATTATAATTGAGAATTCAATTAAAAGTAAAAATTTTTTCCTCAATTTTTGTAACATTGTATTTAGTAAGCAATTTACTAATGGTTTTTTTAACGAAATTATTCCGAAAGGAAAATTTATACAATATTAGACAATAAAGTAAAGTATCTTGTTAAGGTATTATCTATTCATGATGTTTCAACGTCATATTTCATATAATGTCGCAGTTTGGAATGTATATAATTTCCGGTCGGTGCTACAGTATAATTTATAATACTCTTTTTCATTTACATATATATATATTTCAATATAACTTAGTTAAAAAATCGAATTTCATTAAAAAATTACTGTTCAAAGTTCATATTTAATAAAATTCCACAAAATATTTACATATTAGAATTATACTAACTTATCATAATAAAGAGTTTTGAAAAGTTTATTATCCCTACTTAAAGTTAGATTACTTAATATAAAAGCTAATATCAATAACTACAAATAGTTGATTATCGCCGTTATTTTTTTCTGAAAATAGCCGAGAGAGACTAATTGATTTAGATAAGTTGGCTTTTTTTAAAGCCACATAGTATACAAATACAAGCACTAGAGCGCTAAACCTCTAAATAGAAACCGCTTGATGGACTTTTCCAACTTCTTTTCCCGACATTCTTTGTACCCAGGCTATCGAGGAGCAAGAAATAGCGGAAAAACAAAAAGACAATAGCTTTTAACTTCGACGTAAGAGTAAAAGGAAGCTCCGGCACATAGAAGATCCACGCAAAAAGACAGTACAGCTGCTTCAAAGGATTTGTGGTTCCGGAAAATTAGCAGGACACGCTTCCCGTTCCGTACACACGCAAAATATTTTAACTCTTTTTCGAGCCGCAAGAACCGAGATACGAAAAAGACGACGAGGAGAGTAATATGTACTAAAAAGTACAAATCGCTTGACGCGGTTGTACGAGCGGAAAACCTCACGGGACGAAGCATTCACGGAGAAAAGTTAAGGGACAAAAGTTGGGATAAGAAGGACGGGTGGTTTGAAGGGGTTAATATCACCCAGGAGATATTTTTGAACTATTAATTGTCTTCCAGGGGGAGAGAGAAACTGGAAAGTTTCGGAGCTTTTGTTGTTTGTTTTGTGCGAAGCATACTGAAGTAGGAGAGGGATAGCCTCTCGCAACATGAGAGTGTACCGAGGACTTGTAATATTTTGAGCGGAGAAAGAGGTGTCTTTTCCGATAAACTCATTGTTTATCAGTATTCTCTCGGGCGAGAAGAATGAGAAACTCTCGCACGTTGAATTTTATTCCCACGAATGTCCGAACTTTCGCGTCTGTAACGAGCTACATCTATCCGTCTGTTCGTACTTGCGTACTGTGCTCAGGCAGTTTACCGCGATTTCGAATCGAGATGCTCTCGGGTTAATAGCGCGTGGAAGCGTTTACGCGAGTACACGTTGAGAGAAGGAATTGCCGGATAGAATGCTTTTTCGCGGACGTCATATCCCGATGACAAATCCCTTTTACAATCTACAGGCAGTCTTTCTTGCGAGGAGGGCCGGCTCTTTCGTCATTTTCGTCTTCCTCTTTCTCCACTCTGTCTTAAAGTCATCTTTTTTTTCCCTTGGATAGCCTTAATTTTTTCTTCCAAGTTCGACACCCTCTTGCGAGAGTAACGACAATCCCCTAGTTGAATTGGAACGTAATTATGATGAATGGATCACTTTAAGCTACACTGCTGCTTAACTGATAGGAAAGTCAAGTAAACAATTTTCGACGGACCAGGCGAAGCGTGAGATGAATGGTGCCTAACGTTATTATTATTCTCTTTCTTATAGAACTAATAATTCTTGTGCGTCAGAGCAAAACTAAGTATTGACTTATTAATTACATTATTATGGAATTATTAATTTGAGCCGTTATTAACGCTGTTATTGACAGTATTGGCGCTTGTAATAATTTAAAATCCTACTATTGGCGTTTTACGCAAATAGGAGTCTAATGTTTAATCACTAATATAAAATTTTCTTAAAACATAGATAACGTAATGCGGAGCACACTCTATCGGTGAAACTTGTTTAAACTTTTGATCGTTGAAACTCCATGAAAGCCAAACAGGCGTGCATTGTGTCTCGAAGAACAAGCAGGGGCATTAGCTATCTTTCTTAGTGGTGGATGCTTACATATTCTTTCCTCCTTCCCCTTTTTTTTTGCAATCTTGTGTCGTGTAAGTCGTTGGTAACTGTTATGTAAGCGCGGAATTGCCGATGAGAGAACGGCAGCGAGGGTAAAATCATTACTAGCATGCTTACACCTTTCATGTAGGCGCATCGGTGTGGAGGTAAAGGTAATTTTGCAAAGAGTAGAAAGACTTGAGAATATTGGAAAAGTTAGGAGTAGGAGAGAGCGCGCTCCTTTTTCCCTTCCGACAACAGGATGCATACGGGATGGGCGCATCAAAGGAAGTTCCTTGTCGCATCTTTGTTGGAGGAGCATAAACATTTTTTGTGCGTTGTCGGACGATGAACTAGCCGAGATTTACGGATTCGACGGTGAATATTTATGTAATAATCAGTCAATGCGCAAAAATGCATTGATGTAATTTATTTAGAGTTCAGTTTAGATAAACTGTATAGATTAAATAATACTTATTGTCGTGTGGCATAAGAGAAGTGTCAATTTGTATGTGAAATTTGTACTCTTTTACGAATATTCCTCGAAGAAAGATTAGTGTGAAATTACAGTGGGAAGACAAGATTTCCTCTCATTTTTTATGCGGTCCAGTCATGTCTGATTCGTTCTTGGTACACAAGCGATCATGTTTACTTTCGGTGAAATAGTTCTCTTTCCACTTACTTTCTGGCCTTCTTTTTGCACGTAACACGGCTACTAACATATGCATGGAAAGTTATTTCACTCACGAGACTCTATAACATCCGGTGACAAAATGGTTTGGAAAGGGCAGGCCTTTGCGTTCGTGCTGCCACTTCTTGAATAGGCTTTTGGAGGGATTCTAAAGGACGCTTTCTTTTCTTATTTTCTTTTTTTTTTACGCGCATATACTAACACGCCGCGCGAATATACAAAAATGTTTAAAATAGATGAAATATCTCCGTTTATAGGACAAACATAATTGAAGGATAAAATAAGATAACTGTTTAATAAATAATAAATAAATAACAAATGAATTACTTAACAGACTATCACTCTGAAAAGTATAAGGAGAAAATTGGGAAATTTTACGAAAAATTTTTTGACAATTTCAAAACTTTCCCAAGTTCCATACATACAGAGTTCTATAATTAGTACAAGCGAATTGAAGAAATGATTGTTTATGATTCAGAATAAGTGATTTCCAAGGCATTAAACAAGCAAACAAAATTAAATATCCATAATGAATTTTGCGAGTAGGGAATCTCTTTGAATCCATGAATGAAGCATTTACTTGCGCCCTATGATAGAGAGCGGACACGAGTCAGGATGGAATGGCCAAACCAGGAATTCCTCTCAAAGCCGCATCGCTCTCGCTTATGAATTTAATCGTTTTCATTCCCCCCCCCCCCACCGGGTTCGTTCTCAATCGCTTGTCTTCCGTGGTTTGTGAAAATCTGCAATTTTGTTCACCATCTCCGCCGTCTCCCGTTCTTTTTCGACGTATCCCCTTCGTCTCTCGCTCCTCCGTCTCTCTCACTTCAGTATACCATCTTTTCTTCCCACTTCCTGACGCTATGCTCTAATTTAAAACGCTGCATTGTCGCGAACCCATTCTGACTGCATGCACTCGGTGCGCCGGAATAAGGGTTGCCAGGACGAGTAAGGGCGTGAGAGCGGCGTAGAGGGGGGGGGGTGAGAGGTTGATTGTCGTCTAGCAAGGAAGAAAGGACGAAGAGCGGACAGAGGTCGGAAAAGAGGCGGGAAGCTTTTCAACAAAGTTGGGGCTGAAAGTTTTTAAAGAGTGTCAACGTGGGACGCGGTGTCCTTTTTCTTCGTGCACCATTCCTCTTACCCCCTATCCTTACCGTTGCGTCTTACAACCCTTTCTCGGTGCGCGCGCCAAGCGAAAGGATACTTCCCATAAAAGTCCCCGCACCTGGTACTTTGTTTAGAGAGGCTAAAATAGTGGGGCCTTGTTTGAAGGCGTAACACTTCTAAAAGGAAGGGCGCTACGGAGCAAGGTCACCCGAGTCCATCAATTTCACCTAGGAAAATTTCCAGAATGGGAAGATTACCTTTCTTATCAAGCAGTCCTAGGGAGTTTGATCGGCAGGAAACAAACAAAATCATTGAAACCGACAAAATCTGTTTCTGTTTTGTAAATGGAATGTTGGGCGTTACTAAATTTATACGCGCGCATACGTGGATACCAATTATCGTGGAAAATATCATTTACCAAAATTATTATACGTACTAAATTTGCATGATAATGTCGGTTGCCATAAGTTGTGTTCAAAACAAGTGTTATGAAAACATAATGTATCGTCAATATACGCAAGCGTAATCCATGCATATGTAATTTGCCCCGACTTTCGATTAGTCATGCTTGTTTCGGTTTGTTAACTATATTTAGAGCAGCAAATTATTCTAAAGGGCAAATTTCGTCCTTTGAAAATACCGAATTTATATATTATGTGCATAGAATTGGAAAGTCCCATTAATTTGTTTGTTGCAAATTTTCATTTATTTCGCAAATATTATAATAATTGGGCTTGATTAAACCTGCAGTGTTGTGCACATATAATCGATACCTGTAATAGCTTGAAAATTAAGATTTTCTGTGATCATATTTTTTTTTATATGCGTTTCAAGAACTTAATATATCCGTGTGACTTTGGGAACTTTACATTTTTATCATATTTGACACTGTTTCTTTCATGTTTACTCTTTTAATATTGTTTTAAAAAATTTTTGGGAAATGATCATTATTTTGTTTGATTAAATTTTTATGCAAACATTTCTTCTCGTTAGTTTCCATTCAGAGAAGAAAGAGGGAAGATCCGCGTTACCATCGGTGATTACGGTTTACGGCAACGATTAACGTTACTGTTGTTATTAATGCAGCTTATCCACGGCACTCGCTGCCCGTAGAAATTTTCTGCATGAGTGAGCCTAATCTTAGCCGTTATGGAAATCTCATTCGTGTCGGCAGCTTAGACTAACTTGGTGTTAATCTAGGCCGCCGAAGAACCCATGCCAAACAAGCCCATTCTCATTCATCGATAAAAAGGGACAATACACTTTTTAATTCTGTAAGACAAAAGATTCTCTCTTCTTTTGTTATTCAATTAATTATAAATATAATGTATAAGTAAATAATGTATAACATTTAAGATTTGTCTTTGCTTTTTCTTTTTATCTACAATTAAAGATAACGGTTGTTGCAAAAGATATAATCGATACACATGGTATCACTTACAACGCGTTTTGTGCACTTGAAAACATTTATGAGAAACAAATAAATTTAATTCTCATTTTCCTCTGTGAAACAAGACATTGAAAAAAAAATAGAACGTGGATGCGGACAGGAGAAGGAAACGAGGGGAGAAGGACGCGATAGTCGGGACGTAAGAGTCATACGATTAAATTGAAATTAGTTGCGAAACTTTTTAATTGCATATTCGATAGTGGCGCCAGGGCAAGACGATAACTACAATTTATCCTAGTCCACTTTTTGTTTTTCTTGCCGCTTTCTCCCCAGGGGAAAGTCCTGAACCTTCCTGGCGCGTTCTACTTTACGAATTCAGTACCTGGGATGTGCGCTCATTATTGAGCGACGCTAGATTAGCTTCTTGTGGATCTTCTCGGGTCCAGGTACAAGCTCAAGTTCGCCGACTGTTTTCCATAGTACGAATTAGGTTTAAGATGGAGAATAGGACGGTCATGTTCTATTCACGCGCGAATTATCTTTAGTTCCGGCGAACATTGACGTTGATAAGAAGATTTAGCACAAGATACTGCGCTAGGAGAAAGTGAGATGGTCATTTTCCATTTTAATAGTCTTGTTTTTATAAAGTAAAAATGAATAAATACACACAACACTTATAATTATTTGAATGATACGTTTTATATTTTACTCCAATTTTTAAAGCGAAGTAAATGTTCTATACTATTATTAATACACTTTATTAGAATAATTAATGCTGTTTTTATTGCATATTAATTGTAATTGTATATATTCTAAATTTATATACATATATTCTAAATTATTCAGACAATGATCATTGAACTATTTCCAATTATTCTAAAATTAATATAATAATAATTTTTTTTATTAAAATTTATGCTTTCTACAATCAAGGAGAACATATGGAAAAAACTATAAGAGGCGTGTAATAAAATAAAATATTACAGAAACATTAATGAAATTAATGAAATTATAGGCGTATTCTGTAACTTTTAAAGACAGTTCTGTATCGTTACAGTACTGTTGCGCAAATATTATATATAGTAATACAGAATATACCTATTAGTTCGATAAATGTAAAAAATGTGCGAAACAATAATTTAAGCGAAGGATACACATATTGGAAAACATTATTTAAATAAGAATTTATAAATAATTTTCCAATTAAATATTATAATATTAAGTCTAATTTATGAGCTTACATAAAATAGTTTTTATCAGTAAATATTATTTTTTTCAAATGCAACTTTCTATTCTTTGAATTTCTGAAGTCAATGAGTTCATGTGACTTTTTCGGATTTCTAATTTTTCATTTTATTTTTCAGGTAAGTTGGCGGATCAGTTTGTGGAATTCCTTCGAGTGGCAACAATGTAAGTTTTTGCTCAATTTATATGTAAGATATTGTCCTGTAATTACCGGGGATAATAATGTAGGCATAGTGGATGTGTTTTAGTCAAAATTTCCATTCAATATGGAAACATATATATAAAAACTTGCAGCCAAGAGGGTGAAATATCACGCAAAATATAAATATGAGTAAAGGGCATAGATGTATATTTGCATTATTAGTTAACTGCGTCATTGTCATTTGGCGCGAATGCGTTTCGCAGCTTGGGAACAGATTAGCGAAGCCTGCGACATCGCCAGGATTTGACCATTGAGGTGGGATTACCAGCGTTGGTAACTCCATCCGGGTGAATCTGGCCTTAAGCGCGTTACACAATTAGAACTGGGAATGGCCGCACGGCCGAGTTAGCGGGGGCTTGTTCGTGGCTTTACGTATTAGCGGTAATAAGAACGAAGTGAAATTCGCCATGATCTTGAAGAAATTTCCGTTAGAATCGAGACCTGCCTGGGATAATTGAGGGAGCGGTAAAAGTGCCATAATTGGTCGCGTCTGAAAGATTTTTATTTATAAAGTAAACGGGCGCGCCGCGTTGATAATACTTTTAAATGAGTCAAATATATTACGGCAAAACAGAAATATACCGTAGATTGTGCAGCTGCTACACGATAAAATTTTCTGCAAAACCTGTATTTTATTACGTAAAAAGATTATATATAAATTCTTCGCATAACAACAAAATAATTTTAAATAAAACAAAATAACAAATATATAGGACAATATAAAATAATTCTATATTTTCGGAATTGTTATTCCAAATGAATATTTATAAATATTTATAATGTTTCTTTAAAATAAACATTCATACAAATTGCTATATGCTGCATTTTAATATTGATCCAATATGGATGTAATTAAATTTGTTTAAAGTTGTAATTTATTATTTATATTTTGTACAAATTAATGTACAAATTTATTTTAAAAGGCTCTGACAGAAATAAGATATTTACTGTTGTGTTGATTTTGATTATATATAATTCTATAGAAAAAGCCTCTTGAAATGCATTTTCTATGAGAATGAAACAAACTATTCCTGGCACATTATTTAATATCGTTTCGTACTTACGAAATAAAGAGATTCCCGGTGTGATGGGATTGCGCTTCGTTACTCGAAACGGTCGGAAGTGGCGGTAATAAATTTGTCCCGATGTTTTATACGTTCCCGCGTTGTTTCTCGAGTAAACATTTTAATCCTCAATTTTTCTCCGGCGCCTGTCGCACGTCCCACGGTGCCAGGCGCTGCACGGGAAAGCTCCAGAATGTTCCTTTTCACGGATCCAAATGTATTTAGCGCTTTTGCACTTTGTTCCGCGAGAAAAGCTCCTTTCCTTTCAGAGAAACTGCTTGCCGGCCGCCTCTCGCCGGCTGACAAAGTCGCAGCTGCGACAATCAAGCAATTCCATTTGCCCGAGCGATTGCTTATTTTCTTTCGCCGGCGGTGCGTTAACAGCCGATTCCGTAAAATGCGATAATGCGAATTTGATTTAACAAATTTCTTTAGCTTCCGCCTTTCTTATCACATTTCGCGGAACATTTAAAAAACTCTAGGCAGATACTTCTTTGTCTGTTGTATTATTTTATTAACGGTGATTAAAACGTGTAAATTAAAATGTTTCTTTAATGTCTCCACCATTTAGATCTTTGTGTTGGCGGTAACACTTAGCCTTTAATATTTTAATGTTAATAATAGGAGTTTCCGATTTTTCACAAATTTTTGATGCCTAATTAGAAAGAATGTATTAAGTTCAATACATTTCTTTTAATATATTTTTACAAATTACATGATTTAAATATTCAGATTGTATACTCTGTTTCTATGCATATTTTATTATGTAATTATCAGCATTTATATGGAAGTAACTTAATCTAACTAATCTTAGATTCTTAGAATTTTATTTAGATTAACTCATTATTAATCTAAATAATTAATCTTTTTTAATAATTTTTCTTAAGCGACGAATGATAGCTGTTGTTTATATCCCGTTATGATTTTAAAGTTCTATTTCATTTTGGTATGTGAAACTTCAAGATATTATATGCCTTAAGAGTCACAAAAGATTCAAACCAACAATCTGGGAAATCGTTGTAAATACTCAAGAGAATATGAAAACGAGCGGTGAGAGCGCGTCCACGTTTACACTCTACTCTCACCGTTCTCATATAATTTAAAGCTACGCAAGCATGGATAAGGCCGTTTTATTTTGCTTTTACTACCGCGTTTCGTATTCTCGGCCTGCTTTCGCGCAACCACCTTAGTACTTTAGTTGATCTTGCAAACTTAGTAGTTTCTTCACGGCTGCCCGCGATATCTTCGCTACGTGCGTCGCACAATGGTGGCATTTTGAAAATTTTTTACACAAAATTAACGTGTTTGATTTTTATCCTTTAATGATTGCTTGTAATATGCAGCTCAGAAATTCAATTGGAAAGTTTGTTAGGTAATGTAATGTCAAAATATCTTAGGTTAAGAGAAGAAAATGAAAATATTCAAGAAAAAAAATAAAAAGAAACTCAGTTTTTGCAAGAGATTTTTTTTCACATTTTATAATATTTAACGATGAGGTGAAATATTCTAAATAGATTTGAATTTATTGGCGCAGTTTTGAATTTTTTTTGTGATTAATTAAAAAAATAGGAGCACACATTATTTTCAAATAGACTCAAATTTGCATGAAATGAATTTGGAATCTTCTATGAGTATCTCGGGAAAATAAAAGTATAAAGTTACTTCCAAGTGAACTCGAAACTTGGAACAAATATGTTTAAATCTTTTATGAGTACTTTATTAAAAATTTTACCTTCCAAATTTGTCCTTCAATCAAAATGTTTGTATAAAGCGACACTTCTTTTAATATATTATTTTTTGATAATTATAAATATTAGTTTATTAATCATTGAAAAATTAAACGTAATAAAAAAATGTGATTAAAAATATAGAAAGAATGCTTCAACAGCTTCATATTTTTTTAAGTTAATAACTTTATTTCTGAATACTATTTATAAAAGATATTCTTCAAAAATTATTTATGAGTATATTTCAAATCCTACAAGTACTCAGTCTAAAACTTAAAACTAACTAGTCGAGAAATATTATTTTGCAAGTAGCATTTGCATTTACAATGTATAAAATATTATTTTTTACTTAATATTACTCAAATCCTAGGAAATGAAATTTTGATTAGCTTTGATTGAGATTTATAAATATTGAGTTTTTAATCTTAATAATATTTTATAGTATTCCGTATAATTTCTATTTTTGTTATTAAAATCTTGTTAATCACAATAATTATGATATAAGAAATTAGTCTCAATTTATATGTTACGTTATGTACGATGTTTGGAAATGTATAAATAGATGAAAAATTCGATTATCTGAGAAAATAGTGCGAAGAATAAAGCATGATATGTGCAGACGTGTGCATACCATCAGATCTCGTAATAATAAAATTTATTAGTATTTTCTTTATTACGGGTGGGTATTTTTATTGTTTCTATGTATGACTACTTCATTATCTTTTTCTTTCTCAACTGATTGTGAGTAAAAAAAAACTCTGCATAAGATTCTAGAATGTTAACGGCTAGATACCAAAATAATGTAGGAAAAAGATAATTGTTTCAAGTCTTCATCGCGTAAGATAGAACCTCGCAATAGAAGCTTGAGTAAATAACAGCGATCTCTGGAATGTTTCTATTAGAAGTAAGAAATAGAGAGGATTGACCGAAAAGGGAGGAAGAGTGCAAGGATTTGAAGTGTTCCGATTACAGTAAGTCGCATGCCGGGCTTCGTAATTCCAGCCGGATAAAGTGAGTAAGCTGTCAGTCGGCTGGCGGCGAATTTGGACCTTCCATCTCTTTCAGCGTTGCGCCGAAGTGGTCGAGACCCACTTTGGCTCGACCTAATCATTTGGCAGCATGCGATTCGCTATCGTCCATGTGCACGACGTTCACGTGCGCTATAATCGATTGAGAATGGAATTACTGGAGACGCATTAGAGCGCCTTAAAATCGAAATTTAAGAAATTTAATAGTAACCTCTAGAAATTTAATTACTGCCTCTTGAGATCTCAAGTATTATATGCGATCATCACAGTATCGTTTAGAATAGATACGAATTTAATCGTGAATAATTCTAAAGTGTCATAATTATTTTGTCACGGGTGGGAAAGGAAAAAATACTCACTATAAAGAAATGCGAAGTAAACAGTGCTTATTTATTTATTGTATTTATATTTATTATATTATATTTATTTATTATTTATATTGTTGCTTATTTATTATAGTAACACTGTTAAACTCGTAGTGTCAAATTATACTCAATTTGACTAATTTTTAACTATTTCATAGATCGTCACTGCTCCTACTCAATGTTTCATTAATTTTGACTAAAAGGAAGATAAAATTTTGACTAACATGGAAATTAAATTAAATAAATTAACAACATATTGGGTAAGGCTTACTCAATATGTCGCTAATTTTTCTCATTGTTTTAGTCAGATTAACCGTAAGATTTTACAAATCCATAGGAATTTACAGTGAAGAATAGCGTAGAGATATACTTTTTAGTATCTTTAGTTGAGAAAAGTGACTCTAGCTAATCTGAGCTCGGTATCAATGTGATTGAATAATTGCAATTGATATTAATTGCGAATAATCGAGTGGTAATTAGACCTCTCAATGTTCTGCGTAATTGTCGATCCTATCATATTGGAGTAATACGTTTATCATACGTAAGGTAGAATCTATGATGGCTGTGATTTCAATTAGGAACTGTTAAAGTCGGACTCGCGAAATTATCCCGGTGGCGAGAAGCCACTTTCGATAAAAGCAGCGAGACGTGAACAAGGTTATGAAAGTCAACATTCTGTCGGTTGCACTGTCATGACATAATTAAGCACCTAGTGAGGATGTTATTAAACAGCAACCGTTGATAAATGGTGGTGCGGAATAACGAAGGCGGTGAGATCGCGAGAAAAGGTGGTGGCGCCGGGGCGACGTGGTTTCAATTATGAATAATGCATTGTTAAAAATGAAAACCCAGCCGCGTTTCCTTGATTATAATCCAACAGGAAATTCAGATAAATCTCTCCGGTGCAGGAAGCAGAGGAGGCCACCTAGCCAGCGGAAGGCTAAAGTTATGAACCCGAACTTTTCGAATGTACTATATAAACGAAGAAATGGGGAGTAAAAAGGAAAAAAGAGGGATGCCGGGCGGAAAAGATACGGCGCGAAAAAGACAAAGAATTCGCAGCGAATACAAGTTATATACTCCAGAGGGATCCATTTAGTTATTTGTCAAGACGATACGAATCTTCATGGAAGTCACGGAATCCCTTGTGAGAATTTTGCACGCGCGCGTATGCATGCACGCATCGGCAAACATTCACAATAGAATTCACTACGAATATAACAAAATCTTCCCTTATTCCTTTTTACTCATTTTTACTTGATACACGTTACTCTAATGCAATCTACCTTTTTCGAGTATTTTTTGCGATATATACTGGCGATATATATGTGGCTAAATGATTTATCGGAGAACAATTAATATAGTATTATATTGTATATTGCAATATTAAGATATCGACTAGAAATATCATTTGATAATTATTGAAAGTAAAATAATCGTGAGTTTTTATAAATTATACTTAAGATAATTATTATAATTTAGTAACAATCACAAATTTATTTTAGTGAGATTCGATGATGCAATTATGTTATAATCTATGTAACAACATAATGGCACATAATTAATACGCAATGGTGTATTTATTTTAATTTATTTAAATTTAAATTATTTTATTCATCTAAATTAATATACGCGATGTTTGTTGAGCGGATTTATTGCCGTTTTCCAACCAAATTTTACTATCTAAAACTTTTCAATGTGGCACGTTGTAGTTCAGTTTTACTCGTATACCTTTCATCTTCCTTTTTCCACGCTTGTTTTTTTATCATACCCGTCGGCTTTCTACACGCACAATGTCATTCGCAGTACGAATTCTCGTGGCTGTTATAACGTTGCTTTGTTCGCGCTATCGCACCTCGTATTTTATTAATTATTCCACGCTCTTGCGACGAGCTGACAAAAAAGTGCATGGTACAAGTATATATAGGCTACATCACGCATATATGTGTATGCGTGATGCAATAGTTTGAAATATTCGTTTAACTTTTTATTGAAACATAAAATATCACATGGGCGAATTATATAATGAGAAAGCGTCGGAGAAAATGTTGAAAAATTGTAAAAAATCCTTGCAACTTTTTTGATAATAATAAATTGAGTAATTAATTGAGATATTAGTATTTTATTAACAAGCTATGACAATGCACTAATATAATTATTAGTTTTATATAATTTCTTACAGAAAATTTAGGTATTCTAAAAATATTTAATGCATCATAATTATGATTATTCCCAAGAGGATTTAGTAAATTTTTAATTAAATAATCTAGATTTGTCATGGCTTTGTGATGCTAAAATGAGCATTAAATGTGTAAAGCATTCTTTCTACTTTCGTTTTCTCATGGGACCATTCTATTAAATTTAATTCTCACGAGAGATTGAATCCTATAAGGAACAGGAGAAATAGGTTTTTGTGATTGGAATAACCTTACATTTTATTTTCTTAAAATTCTTCTTTTCTTCATATCGTCGGTCTATTTTAGCGCGAATAAAATAGTATAATAATATATAAATGACTACGAAGAAAGATAAATTTGAAACAGTTTATGTGATTTCTGAATGAACATTTCTACAATATCTGATTGGAATACAAATTTACAATTCTCAAATAACGCTGCTCTACAGCAAAAAAGATTCGCTGAATTTAGCGTTTTGATTCATATTACGAACGTAAAAGCGAAATTCAAGTTGGGTGTTGTTAGTCTAAGAAGTAGTGGCATGCTCCCAAGGATAATCCAGACGCGCTTTTCGAAGTAGGGAACATCAGTAATGACGGTGGGAAGAGAAACGAAAAGTGCACGTGCCGCTATTCCGGAGAAGAAATTCACCAGAGCTTCGCCCACTTATATCAGCGGGATGCCATTGTTCCTGCGGCGGGAGTTAAAACATGAAATGCTTTTATGCGCTTTTAAATAATAAATTTGATGCATTTCAGTGTTTGAATTAAATTTGATTGATCGCGCTTAAATATATTTGCACTTTTCTTATTTGCCGGAGTTATGGCGTTTAATCGATCTGGTGAATTGCACATTTCGTCAGGCTCATTTCAGCGGCCTCCGTACAATATGTTTCAGACTACCGTGGCTATTTAGAATCACATATTCAACCACATCGACGGAACGGTGGTCATTTCAATGACGAGACACATTAATAGTTTCGAAATTATAAATTATTGAGTTTAACGGATTTATAATTTGTGGTTAGATTAAATCTGATTTGATCAAAATTAGGTACATCGTATATAATTAAATTCATTCACATGCAAACGCACATACATATGCCTTTGTGCGCGCGCGCATTCTCTCATACATGAAACAAATCCTGTACACACATTTCCCAACAGATAATTATATATAGCATATAACTTTTGAGCGAGCAATATTGAATCTTCCTTGCTCTTTAAAGAAATACCCCCGGTCGTAAAGATTTTCAACGCGCGAGGATTGAGAGTTCCTTTCAGTGTGAAGACAGCCGTGGCTCCATTAGCGCGATGGAAGTGCGTCGTTCCTGCGGCTGATTTTTCCCTTTTCTTTTCGCCCTTTCCTGTCCTCTGCCTTCGTCGCTGCCTTTGCGGCAGTTAGAAGCTCCGGCGGCATTCCGAGCTCCGACGCCCCTACCCGACAGATGAAGCCGTGCGATTGCTTTTAAATTACCGAGTGGCATATCTGGCAGTTCCTTGAAAATTTATCGGCTAATATCCCCCGAGGGACGTGTGGAGAAGCGAGTCGTTTCCAATGGAGATCGACGAGAGCCTTCGAAAATCGAGTGTCTTTTCTCGGAATATGGAAGGGATCTTTAGGCTACGACAACTATGTGTAGTAATCTGTAAAATTAAACGAATGCGAGAATAATTCGCGCCTCTAAACCACTAGGTTCTCGAAAATTCGGGATTTCAACACTTACAAGTTTCGGAGCTCTGAAGCAGGGTTCAAAAATTCAGAAATTTACAGATCTAAAGGATTTTATAGTACAAAGATTTATAAAGATGAATAGTTAGCTTCAAGAAAAGAATTGTTAATTGAAAAATGCAAGAAAGTTGATTTAGAAGGAAGAAAGAAATTGAAGTTTAAGCAATTAGAATTCAAAATGTCTTTTTCTTTTTCTTCGTCACTTCGGTTTATTGGTTAGTATTTTTCTTTTTGTGAAGAAGGAAGAGACCGATTTGCATTGAAGAGAATTGATTAAATTCTATCGACGATGTCTACTTTATTGCTATGAATCCACTCTTTGATTGGTTTTATGGCTTCTCTATACATAAAGCGATAGCAGCATTAAAAGAAGTTATTTAAATAATCTGTTATATTTTTTGAAAATAAAAAATATTTTGATAATAAATTTTAATAATAATTGCGTGATTTCGAGAAATATATTTTACACATAGTAAATTTGTTGTGATGATGATTATTAACAAAGGCACATCGGCATTGAGAATTATCTGTATCTTTTCAAGCTTCTTTAGCACTATATTGTTTTTATGTAAATTTATTCCTTTCTTTTCCTCTGTTTCTTTATCACGCCTCTCACCTCATTTTTTTCACTTCTTACATATTGACGGATAAGAATAAAGTTCTACTTTGACGTGGTCATACTCTTTAGATTGTAACCTTATCATTACCGGTGCATTATTACGAGTAGCGACTTCTTAGGAAGTTAAATTCCCAACTTCCAAAGTGTTACAAAGCGAACTTCTGTAACTCGAATAATGTTAATGAAGTATTGTAGATGGTATCTTATATTCGAAGTCTTCGTCTGTCTAATCGGATTAGTTTATCGCTTTCGGAAGCTGATTACAGATGCACGGGGCGCCCGTAAAGAACTCGTAAAATATATATTTGCATCCCGCGCACTTTCATGATCTCGAAATTCGCCAATTTTCCCGCAGCGAATCCGAAATTCCGGCGTGGCGACGACTTGTTACACAGTCGCGGTACGTGCGCACATCATTGCGGCTACAGATTGTTGAAGAGTTCTCTCAGAAGTCATTAACGGTGTCACGTCAGGTGTTCCACGGTAACGACGTCCCCGGCCTAGGGAATAAGTCTACATCGACGGAATCCAAATAGGATTCTGTTTGCTGGCAGCCATCGGTGTCTCGCAAACGGCGCAATTCGCGAACATCGGCGATACAACGGCGAGGATGTGCTTTCGTCACGTTACATAATCACATGATTAAATCCCGTCGGCTTAACGCGCCTGTTTTCAGCTCACGTTACTATTACGCCTCGCGCTTCATTATGCCTCGCTAAATTAATTACAGTCCCTGTAATCACCGCAACCTCCTCCGGAGAAGCTGCAAAGCGCAGCTTGCGAAAACGAGGGATTAGCGATCCCCATGCTTGATTATATGCTAGATTTATATAAAGGGTATACGGCGCGATAACGTCTCGCGCTGCATCATGTTAAATTTCTATGTACTGTTACACGTATCTTTATTAAAACACCTTTTAGAGGCGATATTTCTCGTTAAAAGGCGATTCCTCTTCTTCTTCTCTATCGATCCTACGTTTTTTCCACTTTTAATTTTATGGAGAGACTCTCTTTTCTATATATTTGTCAAGAGACGCCGACTTTCTTGACTTCCTGGGACTCTGGGAATTCTGGGAAGGATCCAGGAATGCTATTGGACAGCCATCAACCACTAACTAGATTACATTAGGAGCTTCGCAACATTTCTTGTAACAAGTCTCAGGCGATTTCCCAGTGCTTGCATCGGTCAGAAAATGTGGCGGTGGGAGGGAGTCAAGCGGATTACGAGGCAAAGAAGACGAGCGGCTACTTGCGTTGCAAAAACCGCAAACCGACACCCTCCCCCGGTAGACTGGTATCTGGGGACACTGTGTTATTTCGAAGCTCGAATGAAATTTCCTCACCAACGCGGAAAACCGCGTTGACCAAACAGCCAGCTTCGCCGGGCGAATAAACGTAAAGCGCGATTTTCGAGTGCCGCAAAATAAGAGAAGCGAGTGCGAATTTCCGCGCCCTTGTGTCATAAGACTACTGGAAATTCTGTTTCGTACAATTTATAGTCCCATTAGTTAAAAGTCAACATGAAGCGCGGGGTACAAAAGGACAAAATTGAAAAAATTAGGATATTATTATGAAAAATAATACAATTTTATAAACTCACTTTCTCCTGCAACTCTCGAATCATTGTGATTCGGAAGAATTTTTTTCTAATGTAAAATCATTTCTGTAAAAATTAAATGTAGAAACTTTTTTAGTTCCATGTTATTAAGTCGCTTCTATCAATATTCATGTTGTAATTATGTATATTGCCTATTAGGGGGAAGTCACACCGAAGTATCCGATCGAGAAAGTTTCAACGTAAGAAGCTCCCGTTGAAAAATAAAGTTTCCCGGGGACTTGACGTCGAAGGCGCACCACATACCGACAATTAATCCAATTTCTCGCATTGCTGCGTAAATGCGAGCGGACTTTTCGAATAACGCTATAATTGAGAGTATTGTGTAACGCGATCATAACCGCCCGCTTTATTCGTACTTCGTAATTCGCTCGACCCGCTCTATTGCTATTGGTCCCCGCAGGCAATGAGGAAAAGAGGACAAAGCGAAAGAAATCCCGTGCGGGTACGTGGTGCAGCTTCGGTATATTAACCGTTCGAAATTTATGGTTATACTTTCGGCTCGCCGGTTCCACCCGCAGTCCCGTGTCGTGCACGTGCACCAGCAATATGGCCAAGACTTGACTCGTCGTCGAATGTTTCCTTGTTCCGCTCTTTAAGACCCCCTCTGGCCTTTTTTGTTGATTCCTCCCCGTAATGAACGAAAAGGCACTGTAAGACAAATGCGTTCATAAAGAAAAAAAAAGCGGGAAAAACGATTTCCGAAATAATAGTGAGCTTTACGTGATAATTTAACTGCCAATTAAAAATTTCGATGTTTTGGGCGAACAATAGAATGTTAGAAATTCAGGCGAATAATAGTACGACTTTGTGTTTCTTTTTTTTTTTTATTATTATTTCATCAAAGAAGTTATCAATGAATATTTAGTTCAAATTTGATAAAAGTTGTGTATTACCTCTTTAGTTAAATTTTCAGCATGAAATGTTTAAATTATAGTTTTCAGTAGGTTGAATAGAATTTACAGAGTTGAAACTATCTGCTTCCTTAATTTATCAGTCAGTTAATCCACTGCTCAAATAAGCGTAGAAGGGACGAAAAGAGGTGGAAAGATGAATAAAAAGGGTAGAAACCACGAATTCCTTACCCTTCTGGCGGTATTGCAATTTACTTTTTTTTTTTTCCTTTATTCGAAGGGAAACTTTGATCTCGAACTCGCGCGCGCGCGAGCATGAAAACATATAAATGGTCAGCGATAAAAACGCACGGACACATATAAAGCAAGTGCCATAAAACGTTCAGAGGCTAGTACACTCAACGGTACGTGCGAAATTGTTCACTGGGGGAAAACGGCTGCGCTGCGAATGGAAAGGGGTTAGAAAAGAGCGAGTGCGAGGGGCGCGGGGAGGAAAGGCGGTTCCGGTACGCGAAATACGTTCCTAGCATTTCGCGGAATATTCGCGCTGCCTGAATACTTGACGTGCCGACGTGTGCATAGATGTCATTGATACGCGAGTATCCTCCGGTCGACAATATAAAAAGGCAGTGCCGAGATTTAAGATTTCGACAACGAGAAAGTTGAACCATAAAATATATGAGGTTTTAATTCGAAAATGCTTATGAGTCTCAGCATAATTTAATATAATTTCACCCATAACAATTTATAACGTTTAACTGATAATTTAATGTATAATTTAGCAACCAGTGTAATTTATGATTTAGCACAATTTATAATCTGTTGAAATATCTCTCGCTTTTAGAGTTATTTTGCAGCTGTAAGTTGAAACTCTGACTAAAACATTGTTAATTTTTATTTTTAACAAAGTAGCTCTCACTTTTCGCATAAATTTTATTGTTCCTTTGCACATATGTACAAAGATTGATTTTAATATTATTTTCAATATCTTAGAAAAAAACTCTAATCCTTGTCCCATGATGTACTTCTGTGGCGAAATATTCAGATACGATCGCGTGTAACTTCGAGCGTTATCCATCCGTGGACTCTCATCCTTCGTACAAATATGTACACAACGAAATTAACTCGCGTCTCAACAGGCAACTCCTCGCGACTATATTCGTCTGAGTATTCCCGTTTCCAGTTACGCATGTCGTTGCAATGTATATATATACGCCAAGGGAAAGCTCCGGAAGTGCCCATATTTCCACGCGTGTACATCACTTGATGCTATCCGACGTAGAAAATGTCTTAGGATTTTTTACGAATATAAAGCAGTCGTTGAATTTCTCGTTGAATTTCTAATATTACCTGCATGGCCTGATTTCGAGTTTTATCTTGAAAATAATGATTCTGATTTCTTTCAGGAAAGCTTTCTTCTAAAGTAAGTTTAGAAAGGTCTAAAACTACCTCTCATTTTTATATTATGCATTACTATTATTACTTCCTTTTTTTGTTACCATCAAATATAGCACGTTTTTACTCTTTTAATCAAGACGCACGGTAGTATCTCGCGTCGAGTGCAGTTGTTTAATATCTTTATAATTATTTACAAACTGCTAAATATTTTTTATACTTGTTTATATAATAATTAAATACCTTTAAGTTTATATATAATTTATTTCGTATAATTTATATAGGAATATGATAATACAATAGTTTTACAGAAAATATAATTCAATATTGATTTGTAAAAAGAGTACCTACAGAAACAATATCATAATTTTTACAAAGAAGGCAAGGAAGAAGAATACAGAATTTATTTTTCTGAATGTCTCTTTATTTTAATGAGAATCGAATTATATAAATGTAAGACTTGTTAATCCTTTTTGCAGTATTTTTTGAATGTTACTCATGTGAAAAAGGAAACATTTTATATGAAAGACTTGAAATGTTTTCTATACAATGATAACTAAAAACTTGGCGAAAGTGCTAACGAATTAGAAGTGAAGTAAAGTGAGGCAAAGTGAGGGAAATGAGGCAAAGTAGCCTCTTTCATAGGAATTCCTGGGGTCACGTGAGCACCGTGAGCACGCGTTTATTAAATTGCCACCCCCTATATGGGGGTGGCTATGCCGCCGCGACGTTGCCACGTTTAAATCTGAATTATCCGGACGGGCGTGGTCCTCAATTAGCATTCTTTTCTCCGTGAAAAGAAAAGATCTCTCAACATTCTGTTAATAAACGTCTTATTCAAGGTTTCACGAAAGTTTTATTTTATTTTCTGAGATCCTAAGGAATGTTTCTCCGGGACAATCTAATTTTTAGTCCTTGATAAAGCTAGCGAATAATAAATAGCATATTTTTCGCATGTAAAGAAATAGCATATAAAGAAATGAATAATAATAAATATTTATATAAATTATGTGTATATATTCTATATAATACAATATAATTATTTAATGATAAATAAATATATAAAAATGATGTTTATTAAATATATACAATTTTTCCTTTTACGATTTTTATTCCTCTATCAGATTTGTGTTATTATTTAAAAATAATAAGTATCAACTTTGCATTTTTCCTCCTAGAACTTCTAATTCTGGTAATGTCACTCTGCATTTCCGCGCGCACGCTAGCGTTAATATTTGATTTATCTAAAATGAAAATGGTCCCCTCCCCCCCCCCTGTGAGAAACTACTCTTTTCCTAACTCAGCACAAAACTTTGCACATCTCTATTATTTTATCATCTCGCCGCGTACTAGTGCAAAGTTCGGTCGACTCTCGCAACGGTGATCTCAGCAAATGTGAGGCGATTCAGAAATGATTGCTGAAATTTCTTTTGAGCTGGAAATAATCGGCTTATCAACTGATTTAAATATGAATCTTGATTACAATGTAAGAAATAAATACAGTAGGAAAACGTTTTTAGAATCACATTAGTAAGATTAGAAATTTATATAAAATAAATTTTGCATTAAGAATAAAAAGTTGAAAAAGATGGAACAAATTTAAGAGAATTTTAGCGAGAAAGAGAGAGAGAGAGAGAGGGAAAGAGAGAGTGGGTATGTTATGATATTTTTATTTACTCGCATGACCGCGTGCGCGTGCAAACATACGTAATTTGCAAATCCATTTTGTTTCTATAATCTTTATTTTTTATATAAATTTTAGTTATTTGGATTATTTATATTTATTTTATATTTATAGTTTTTAGAGTAAAATTCACGAATGTAAATATGTACCACAGTCCCATACTAAACAAAAACTAAAGATAAAATACGTTTCCAAATTTTTTAATATTTTTATTGGTGTTATGCTTGCGATTTTTTTTAAATATATTTTTAACGACTATCGCTATATTATCGCTACATTTTTAGAGTAAGAGATGGCTTACAATAATGGCTGCACAAATGGTACTATCGCTCTTGAGTGCGTACATCTTCCTTGTCGCATTGTTAGATGCTCATTTCGAGCCGTTAACGTTCCTCAGTTTCCTTTCGTCGATTTTCCCACCTATGCTTCCTTGAAACTGGGAACATAATTGCGAAGTCTTGTCACAGAGAATTAGGCGCTTGACTATGCTTTTCGGTAATGCCTCTACAATCTACTAACGAGGAAATTATAGCACCCATTCGGAATCGATAGCTTACCTTTATCGACCCTCGTGTGACGCGACACAATTTCACCTTAATTCACATTTATTACAGTCTGTATAATTAATATACACACACACACACACACACACACACACACACACACACACACACACACACTTATATATATATATATATATATTACTTCAATTTTCATATTCGAAACATGAACTGCCATTTTCCCGTTTGAAACAAATTCGCAATTTGCTTGTGTTATTTGAATAATATTTGAATAATATTTAGCGACATCAGAATTTGAGAATAGAATATAAATTCGCGCGACATTATTTGCAGCAACGAATAATTGACGATAGAGGAGTAGTTTGGTTTTGCGAAAGGTCCTCCGGAGAAGCAGTTAAATCTGATTAGTTGAGAAAAGCGCTGCAGAAACTCTTGTTAAGACGAGCTACGGCGACGTCACGTCCTGAGTTATCCGCTTCTACCTTCCGGCCTGTTCCACTCCATCTTACCAAAGCATCCTTCCAGTGCAAATGAAACGCCTGGCGCAATCCTCGCTGACGAGGTGCTCGCCGGGCTGCAAGCTCATTGGACCAGCCATACTGCTTGTAATCTGTCCGCCATCGCTCTCATTTGAGCTCCCGAATTCGGATAGTACATTAACAAACTATTTCTGAGTTGATTGCGATCATAATGAGATAAAAATGCAAGCTGCGAGACATTCATCGCGCTCATTACTGTTTATTGTTGTTATATCGCGTTTCACTGTTTGCTAATAACGTTGCTGATTGTCATAGCGGAAGGTACGGCAGAAGTACAAAACGAGAATGTCCAATTTAGAGAATAAATATGTTGAAGACACTTTATAAATTATTTTTTTAACAGTGTATGCAATATTTTTTTGCAATGTCTTTTGCGCAAATCTAATGTGCAAGCTACACTTAAAACATAGTAGAATAAAATATAGTTACTTCTGCCCTCAACCACAATTTCATAATATTTCTAACGATAATTATGGTTAACATAATGATGCATATTGTTAAATTTATCATATTTCGTGTCAAAAATATTATAAAATTATGGTTGAGGCCAAAAGTAACTACATTTTTCTCTCAGTGTGGTTGTAAATATATATAATTTATTGTAGATGATCATTACGAAAAGTATATAAATGCAATGTTAGTCAATTAATGAGAGCGATCTAAATTCAGTTATATCATTTTAGTGCTACGCACACGCGTGCGTGCACAAAACGAACGATATTTGTCGATTGTGAGATTTAACGATATTGGATATGCGATGGAAGTGAGTTTTGTCTTGCACGGAATCACAATATGGCCGATAATCATAAAGATGCAACGTGAGATTGTACGAATACAGAAGCACACGCTCGAACGTGTCTCATCGTAGAAATAGCGGATTGTCTATATTTAGTTATATTCCCTTTTTCACTCAAAGTGCTTTCTTTATTTTTGGGGAAATATCAATAGAACGAAATTCATACTAATAATTTAAGTTAGAAAAATAATTAAATTTCTAATTATTTCCCAACTTAATTTCTAATAATGGATAAAAACACGATAAAATATCTGATAATTGTTGTGCGGTGTTTTGATTAATTTTTATTTAATATATTTAAGTATTGCTTTTAATAAGGAGAGAAATATATTTTTTAGCGTTTTTAAAAGCAGAAATTATTAATATTACATTCTTTTAAATAAAAGCAGAAATAATCATTAATAATTTGTTTTTTATTTTATTTGTACATTATATAAATCAAGTTAAAATTTAACCGGAGTGAGATGTGGCATGTGTCAAGGAAGACACAGAAATATTTATTTTATTAATATACACACGTTTATATAAAATAAATTCAATAATGATATTTTTAGAATTTTTATATTCTCTTGCGCATGAAAATATTTAATAGAGTAAATCCAAGAGATAGAAAGTCTAATAGATCACACGATACGTTGCTGGAATTGCTCGGATAAGTTGTTCACTTACACACGCAATAATCTGAAAATGTTGTATAGCATTTGGGCGTTTGTGCGATGGGGCTTGGGCATTATTTATGCACGCCAACGTTGAAACTTACCTTTAAAGTTAGCGGCGCATTCGTAATTCGTATTCGCGCGTGCGCGCATACATACTCATAGTGAAACTATAAGTTAAAAGTAGTAAAAGGGGTGGGAGAGAGCTATACCGCTATGATAAACGATATTACCCTGGCTTTTCGTACGGGTGACTTTGCCAATGTCAGCAACAACTACGAGATTAATTCTAATTAACTGGAATGATACTGGTCTGTGTATGAGTATTGTACGCGATGCATATTCTTTTTTATACATCAGAGTAACAAATTATACAGTTGGTCAATTAAAGAGAGACAACTTCGATTATAAGCTTTAATTATTTTGTTTGGCTAATAAATTAATAAATTAGTAAATTATAGAGACAAAGCCGCTATTATCTTTTATATTGTGTCATTAATTATATTGGGACTTTTTTTATACTTTCTGCATAAAGGTACTTAATTCTTTTTGTGGGAAAGGAAGTAAAAGCTATGAAATTAATATTTAAAGGTTTAAAGAATTTCCAAGTTTAAAGTATGTTATAGTCCGTATATTCCATCAGTTTAAAAGATCGTTCAACTGAGAATTTGTTCGTGAATTTTCTAGTTTATGAGAAATTTATCATTGTGAAGTCTTTTTGATGATATATTATATATATCTTTTTTGCTATTTTTTTACATTCTAGTTTTACACTTTACATATTACTATCAGAAAGTTGTGAATAAAATATGTCTGATAATTAATTATTTTCTTATATAAAATCTAAGGATTCTGAACTATGGACTTGAAAAGCTTATTAAAAGAACTTCTTGAAGCACTTTATACATATGCATACATTATATACATGTATATATACATGTACATATTACTCTCAAGAGAGCAGTGTAATAAACAATATACGATATTTAAGTAGCCACATGTACTAGTATAAACCATCACTGTTATGGATCATTGATATTATGAGGTAAATAGTTTCGTGCCCTGAATTTGTACATTTTCGCTTTTACGAGCGATACGGAAATTAACGACTTGTCTACGTGCTTGCCGGTAAACCGCTTTTACGAGTGAACAACCGCGAATAAGGAAACTCCATCGACATCGAACACGAGCAAATTTGTTTATTTATATATGTAATTTGCGTAATAAGACACGCAATTGCATTTTCCCATACCGAGCAACGTGTATAATTAAGTTGTATGAAATATGCGTTAAAACACGTTAAATATATTAAAATTTCTATTATTATGCTTTCAACGTAATACCTGCAACAAATGATTGCGGAATATTATATGTGAAGAATATAAATGTTCGATGAGATAAAAAGATTTTAGTTATACATGAATATTAAATTGTAAATTTAATGTATTTATATACACATATATGTATAACGTATTTTATTTTAATCCGTTGTACTTGTTCGGCGCAGTGAAATCGATGCGAAAAGTAAAAGGATTATCTTTAAAACTTTCAGTTTATAAATAAAGCGGGTATCTTCGGATTAGTTTTAAAGCGTAATCTCAAACAGAGATGTTGCGATTTACGTTTGTGATTCACAAAGCTTTGCTACATTTTTTCTATCGTGTCATTAAGCGTTCAAACTTCATTACAGCACGTGTCTATCCCGCGTGGGCGAGATAGATGGGAGTGAATGCTATGAGTGATAGTGTCAGTCGGATATCACTTCGAA
This sequence comes from Tetramorium parvispinum, assembly GCA_011638315.1. NCBI lineage: Eukaryota > Metazoa > Arthropoda > Insecta > Hymenoptera > Formicidae > Tetramorium > Tetramorium parvispinum. The sequence continues at coordinate 2,472 of VBVR01000458.1, read as the reverse complement.
TTCCTTTGTGGGTGTGTGGGTGGATATGTTTCATATTGAAAAAATTTGCATATAACGTATTCCGTATTGTCATGAGAGTCCTATTTCATCCAACAGCGTTAAATAACTTACTCTTATCCGCTTGTGTATTTTACGACACTACCACGGCTGATAATTGAAACCCATATTCGCCAGTCGTTACTCGTTAGCGTAAACGCGGAACTATTCCCGAATTCTCGAACGATGAGATCGATTCCTTAGCCCTAACTTATGGATATCTGATAGAAGTTCGTCCAAGTTGGAAACAATGGCGCCGCATATGTGGCAACGCGAGTGACGATAAAAGCGTCGCAAGCGTAGAGAAGCGACCGCACAATGAAGCGTAGAATGGCGGCACATTAATGGTGAGAAGTCGTCGAATTCCTGGCAGACTGGAAGTCGGAGTATCTTTGAAAGCATTTGGAGGAGAGAAAGAGAAAGGAGTGAGGGAGAGAGAGAGTGAGAAAGGGGGGAAATGGAGAGAGGGGAGGGAGAAAGAGAGACAGAGAGAATGAGACTTGGTTACGAAGCCTCCAAGGACTCTTTTGTCGGAAATTCGTCTGCAAGACGACAAAGGACCTTACGACGAATTGCTCTTCCGCTTGATATCGCTAGGATCGGGTCCTGCAGACTTTAGGTTAAGTTGAAAGACCCCGCAGAACGATGCGTATGGAACATTTTCGGAGTTTCTCCCGCCTTTTTGTTGAAGGGAAACCAAAATAAAGGAGATTGAGACGCAAAGTGGAGCCGAGAAGCAAAGAAGCACTGGACGAGCCGAGTGTCCGGCGTTTAACTTTTGCCGCTGCACTTAAAATGTCACTTTCAGAATGAAGTGTTCATTAAGTGTTTTTTTTTAATTATTCTCATAATGACATAATTATTTTTCCTTTTGCGACAGACGAGCGTGTGATGAATTTATATTTGAAGAGAGTAGAGAGCACCGGTTAAAAATGACGATGTCAAGTCACTCTGTTTTCACCCTTTCCTTAATTCTAGAGCTTCGCCATTCTATCACGTAATGGTGTATCTTTTGCTGTGGGACGGTCTAAAAAAAAATAAAAGGAAGACGAAAGAAGGTCTCAAGAGAGCGAGGGAGGGGAGGGGGAGAGAGAGAGAGAGAAAGAGATAAAAAAAAGGAAAAAAGTCGACTCAGGGGAGTTTTAACGTACGGTCAGTTTCTCCCCGAACGTGACCACCCCAGTTTACTATCATCACGTCAGTCGATCAAGTCGGTGCGAACTTCTGTCTTTGTGGCTTTTACGTAAAAGTCACTCATTTTCTGCTTCACATATTTTATACTGGCGGAATAGTTTTAGAAAAATTCTAAAGAGTGACATTAGTTCAACCAATAGACATTGCGATACAAATATTGATATTTCATTAAATTCATTTCGTTTATTTAAATTTACCCTTCAGCAAAAATATCTCTCTTTTTAAATTAACAATTTGAAGGTATTGATCTAATTTTAATAAGGTCATGTTTTTTACATTGGATTAAAAGTTAATATTGGCACAGTTTTGCTCAGTTCGTATTGTAAACAATTTGCTAATTGAAAAGAACTGATAAATAATTGACGCAAAATTTCTAGTATTATTTTTGTAAATGTGTTGAAGTTTTCTTACTCCACAAGACTTTTATTTATCCTTAAATATCAAATCACGTGATTACTCGTGGATAATGTTTTGTACGTGCTGGCATTTGAACTTTGCAATTGCTTGTTATACCCTTGATGAATTTTAATAGGCGACCGACCGTCTAGGTCAACTTTATTAATCAAAAGTCGCCTCGAGTCGAGAAGTGGAATTGCTGTTGCTTAATCTATCGTTAAAACAAACGTACAATGTTTCTATATATTTTACTGAAATATGGAATAGAAAGTTAGAATAGAAAGAGAATAGAGTAGAGATAGAAAGTTAGAATAGAAGTTAGAATAGAGTAGAAATAGAAAGTTAGAATAGAAAATTAATAAATGGTAATATATTGAATAGTTATCCATGCATATATGTATGTGTATGCGTGCACATGCATGTGTGACAAAATATTATATCATTATTTATTATAAATTTTATAATATTTATTTTTTAATATAGAAATAACAAGAGTATACACTGCAAAATATATCCTTTTTATATATATAGGACATTTATGTTTTATAACGGAATACTCAATATTAAAACGGATTTCTCACATGTCTATTTGATTAAACGTGACTGTGCAATTCTTAATGTGACAGTGTATTCATGTATATATTAAAATCCTTTATATAAATAGGACTAATAGTTATATCTGTTAAGACAGACTTTATAACGGATATTATAAAGGACTTGGTCATCGGTTGTCGTTTCGGGTATATTTAAAGCGGACAAGAATAACGTAACCATGGTATCGCGATTTTCTTTTGTTTAATCTGTCTCGAGGTTAAAGCATCTCTACCATCTCGCCAGCTTTACGGC